>JALPQI010004960.1:0-75723 GCA_025490895.1 Thaumatotibia leucotreta | reverse complement strand
TGAAGCGCTAGCGATTTGGCAACTTGTCTAAGCACCCTGATACATAAAACTGTCCATCTTGAATGACTCTAGGGTGAATCAATGTACAAAGTCGCTGTCGCTATCTGTTCGTCACTATGTATGCTTAAATCTTTAAGTAACGCAACGGAGATTTTGAAGCGGTTTCTTTACTACATGAGTGAATCAACTTTTTTTTTATCTGTTATTGACATGGTAATGCTGTCCCTGAGTCACGCTGCTATACTATTCTCTTATTCACACATTCGACGCTTGCGTTACGTCAACAAGCTCGAAGTCGAGACAGCCTTGTCTAAAATGCTAGCTGTTTTATTTGACATTAGGGATCGAAGTTGTGAGCGAGGTTGTGGGCGAGTTCGTCGCTGTTTTTCGTTAGAGAATACGAAGTTCCTACATTAAACGTCAAACTCTCGACGCAGTGTAGTTCCAGCTTACGCCGCATTCGTCGCCGAGCACTAGTGTCGTTTAAAGTACATTAGTGAATACCATTTTTAGCCTCGACGCTGCCGCAGCGCTGATACAGCGCTGACAGCAAGGTGGTTTCCTTAGTGAATAACACTGCTGGCCTCAGCCTTGACCAATAAAAAACGCGGCGGTGTGTGAGCCAGTGCGTGCGCGCAGTAATTACCAGGGAAAAGCTTGACGCGGCAATCAGTGCACAAATGCAAATGAGGCCGCATTGCGTCTTGCCCGCTCCGTGCAATCATACCACGGATGTATGACTCGTATGCAAATCATTGTTAACAGATATAGGGTCGATTTATTGATTTAAACTTTCACGATTATCACTCATATTTTAAAGACAAACGGGTCTTAATCGCGTAAACTTACGTTTAATTATATTCTTACGTTTAATTATAGACTTCCTCTGCCTGTCTGCGACCACGGGTGTAACGTCATGCCCGAACGCAAGATATAATTAAACGTAAGTTGACGCAATTAAGACCCGTTTATCTTTAAAATAGGGTCGGTTTGACCAAACTTATTCGAAGAATATCGCTTACTCTCGGATAGTAATGTCAAAACTCCATTGGAATTTGACTAAGTATCCGAGAGTAAGCGTTATTCTTCCAATAAATCTCACCAACTTAAAACCTTTAACCTGAACTTCACAAATACATTTTTTAAAATTATTGTTATTTTATTAGTATTAACATAAAAAATATCTGCGAACGTGTTTCACGATTTGTGTCAAAGACGTCAAATGCTATGGAAAGTAGCCATATTTGTTTACCTTTTTTTAACTTTCAACTGATGAATGGTATAGTAACCGTTTTAATAGTAATAAAAAAATTACACATAATGTATTTGTGCTGTAATAATTATTTGCGTCGTTTCGAGTGCCCAGTTCCCTTGAGGCGGGCTTGGCTCTGTTCATTACTAAAGTATGTTATAAATTACTTACGGTAAACCGTTTAAATCCATACTTACTTTAATATTATAAATGTCAATCAATAATATAAGTCTGTCCGTCGGTTACCTCTTCACGTTAAATCTGCTGATCTGATTTCGTCAAAATTTAGTATACAACGTGTTACACGAGCCACTGAAAACCACGAACGGACTGATTTGGTAGGTTATACTGAACAACTTTTACTTCGAGCTAACCCAGAAATCTCAAAAAATATTTTGGCTTTTTCATACAAAATGTCGTGATCGATCCGTCGCAATGTATGAAAAATACAGTTTTTTTTTATTTCGTGATTGGCTCCATAGTAAAAGTGGTTCAGTATAGCCAACTAAATCACCCCGCTCAAGGTTTTCAGTGACTCGTGTAATACCCTGTATAGATATGTAGTTTGACATTTGCACGTTAAAGCGTGACGGCAACGACGAAAAATGATAAACATGAGACCATCATAAGCATAAATGCATAAGCATATCACGATAAATGTCTAAGCATACTTAATACTCATCGACATTAAGTTAAAGCCAAGTTTCGTCCAAAAGCAGACGCCATCAAATCCAATACCCTCTGCCAGAGTTAACGGTATTCTTTCCAGGGACGGGACCAAAACAGGTATTTTCGATAAACCTCGAAATAGCCCCTTTATTCAAAATGTTTTATACTCTTTATGTAGTCTCTACTCAATATTTTAAGATATTTTCAACATCGTATTTTTAACCCTTTTCTTGGCAATGTATCTTGCCGTGTGGTGACGGCAGTAAGAATACATTTGTCATCACCCCAAATCCTCCTGCGGGTGTCGTAAGAGTCGACTAAGGGATTGAAGTGTCACTGACCATTCTACAAGATTGATGACGGGTAGCAGCGTCATCATTACTGCAATCGCCAATCCGCTTGCCCAGCGTGGCGATTATGGGCATTTACCTCCTAATGCGTCTATACGCATAGTTAATAGGAGAGGCCTACGTCTAGCAGTGGACTAACATAGGCTGATGATGATGATCTTGTGAAATAGTTACATATTTTTCGACCCACTTTTTGTATTTTTTTTAAAGACAGAAAGTTTTTGTTATTTTGCCAAGATAGAGTTAAATTACTCCATTAATTTAGAATTTCTTTTCCGAAGAACGAAAAAAGGACCGTTATTTCGTATGGAGAAAATAGCGGAATCCGGTACCTGATCTTTCAGCGCATGTCAGAGGCGGAAAGCGGCTAAGCCCAGACTTACCTCATCAGTCATCCGTCAGAGCGGATTACTCCGGCCCTCGGCAAATATCTGACTTTTAGCCTCGTCCGGCTTATTGGATTTTAAGATTCGTCTAACGGAGCTAGGTACAGTCTGCGTGAAATACCTTGTAGAAGCTAAAGTAGCCAAATAGATGGGCGGATTTTTATTTAGTTGTAGTTTTTTAATTTTCCAAATTTGGATATTTTCATATTTTTTCTACTCAGAATCGCGAGCTCTTTCGATCTACATTAGCAGAAAAAAACTGCCCCGAGAATTTCATTTTTTTTTTGTCTTCCACTGAGTTGCGGTCGAAGAAAGTGTATGAAAAACAGTAACTCGATGGAATTTTTTTTGGGACACTTTTTTATTTCTATCAGTATCGAAAGAGCTGATACGTTTGATTTAATTTATTTACTCTTCCTAGGGTATCCCGGTTGTGTCGTCGTGGTAACAGCAGTCTATTTTTTTTATTTAGTATAGGTAGACGTTTGACCACGATCATTTCTGCTGGTAAGTGATGATGCAGTCTGTGGAGTGCGCTTACCTATGAGATACCCATTTACTCTTGCTTTAAAGATACTCTTTGGCAGTTCGCATAAGGAAAGTTAAAGCAAAACACTAGGTGCGTATTTTTGGACTAGGTACGCTCCTCGAGGGCACGTGTATAGCAATCGTCAGTACTGTCAGTAGAATACAAAAAAAAACCAAAGCATTAGACGTCTATCCAAAAGCATAGACACATATCGTGAAACACCTCTGCAGTTATATTTTTACGTTAATATTAATACAATATTAATATCAATATTGTAGATATCAATATTTTTAACTAAAAATGTATGTGAACTCAAGGTAAGGTTTTGATTTCGTGATAAATCCATGATTGTGTTCTAAAAGTGCGTGATTTTGCATATGAATGCAAATAATGCTTGTTTTTAGATTTATTATTATTTTTTGGATTTTACTTACGACTGGTACAGTCAGGGGCATAAATATATATACAATTTTAGACCTTATGCTCCAGACATAAGTAAAAAGTGTATATATATTTTTACCCTTGACTGTACCTATTACATGATATTTTAAGGTTGTCTTTAAGCACCTAGATAATGGTATAATATTGTTCATTTAAATTATTTGAAGATTCACAAGAATGCCTGCCGGATTTTCGTTCGAAAGTTCCTTGCCCTCTTCTTACACTTGATCTGGTATTAAGCTAAGAATCCTGTATTGTATTAGAATACACTGGAATAAAAGGCAGTGTCATTCTGTTATGGCATCTAAGAACTGGGTGCTTAAACAAGTTGCCAATCGCTAGCGCTTAATCGTCAATCGTAAACGAAAGGCAGCTGTCTTTGTCGTACTAATAAGAAAAAGCGACAGAGAGAAAACTACGATACGCTACTAAGCGTTTGCGCTTGGCAACTTGGCTAAGCATCCTGTACACACAGATGCAAATCCCTTTGAATGTAGTAAAGTGCGTCGACTCTTGGATTATGGCTACGACGTAGCGGGTGCTACGAACTCTACGAGATGCTACGGCACGCGGTTTTATTTACTGTCATTGACCTCTCCAAATATTCCAAGGGATACTGCAGATCAAAGCGGATTTTCTACAGCAAAACAAAACACTGTCGTAACTTAGTAAGTGAGAAAAACATTATTTTATCGATATCGATAATTGTTTAGTAGAAAATCGTCCCCAAATAAAATAAATGTTTTATACAAAATAAATAAATAAATACCTATCTTGGGACATCTTACACAAATCAACATAGTCTTGCGGTAAGCTCAATTAAGGCTTGTGATGTGGGTACTAAGCGACGAAATATACATATATAATAGATAGATACATATAAACAGATACTTATATACATAGACAGCCACGACCAAGGAACAAATATTTGTGATAAATAAATACACAAATAATGCCCTCACCGGGATTCGAATCCGGAAGCTCAGGCTCCATAGGCAGGGTCAATACCAACTTGACTACGGTAGCTCACACCAACAAGATATTGTAGAAATTACTAGCATGTAAAATACAGTTTACCAAAGCCGGAGGTTTTTTTTGGTGCATGACATCGAATTTTTTATAAATTTTTCTACTTCCGTACTTTTACTTGTCATTTACAGGGTCGTGAATACACCCTTAAGCTCCTACCTTACAGATGTCAAGACAAGTATATATTGTCTCTTCCGTACAAACGCATTCGGGCCTACACGCAGTACGTTTTTGGATTTTAAGACACCTCGTGTATACAAGACGTAATTAAATACATGGCTGCCAACCTAATTTTACATGTCATTGCTGATGAAAAGTAAACCATAGATAAGTTTTTTTTCTTTTTTGTCATCTCCCGCCCGACCTTGATGATAAATAAAATTGTGTTTGACTAAGTATATTTCTCAAATTTACAATTTTATTTGAAAATAAGTGTGTGGTCGAAGAAAAAGTATTGTATGATGCAACATTTAACTGAGTCAAAAAAGCTCGTGGCGTCTTTAATAACAATTTTCGGCTTCGTCTTAAATTTTACCCACGCCACTCACCTTTTTTGACCTCTCTTAAATATTATAAATACAATAGTAGTAATATTTTCTTGCATAAAATACTATAATTACAATAAAAGTAGGTAATATTTACTTCAGCTACCGCGATAATTACTCATGAAATAAAACTATGGAAACGGATAAACTGCATAATATTTTTGCATAAAACCACAATGACTCAGATGTGCATTTTCACTTTTTGGGTCACCAAACTAGCGAGAAGTTAAAAAAACCTTAATTTCAGTCAGCTTTGTAACGACAATTTAAGCACTAAATTTCAATTATAACTCAGTTTTGGTGTTAATTTTACAAAGTATAAGCCATGTTATAATATAAAAACGCCGATCGAGTTTAAATTCCTAAAGCCATTGTACTTAACTGTTGTTACAAAGCGGACTGCAATTAAGGTTTTTTAATTTCACGCTAATTGTGTGTCCCTAAAAGTGAAAATATCCAGATGTCCGTAACCAAAACGACCGACAGAAAAAAGTTGACTCACCTATTTACTAAGCTAATGAGGTCTTCCTAAACATGTAAAAGCAAACCATCATTAGATAATCACGCATGTTTTTCCCATCATCTAGCTCGTAAGAAGGAAACAAAGTTAATGAGTATCGTAACAAAAACAGATTAAGTAATTTAAAAGCAATGTTGTTGGGCGGATCCGGATTTAATTACATGCAGATTGGATGGCTCACTAAATATATACTAGAACATATTTGATATTCAGTGTATACAATGTGTTACCATAACACAGGCTTTTTTTGCAACCGGGGAATGAGATGCGAGTTTTTAACCAAACCGTGTGGCGTGAGCATTATTTGATTCAAAATTTTAATTTTAAAAGTAATAAACTTTCTAAGAAAAGTTAATTAAGATGCAATATAAGTCAAAATGAATCGTTAATCTACAACGACATAATTATGTCGGCCACTCGCAACGTTTGACAACTAAGCAGTACACGCTTTACATTGATCGTTTGGAGGAAATAATTTTAAATGTACAGTCAATTTAAATATTTGTCAAATGTAAATATCTAGTAAAAAATAATTGCTTAGTAATGTGTATTATTACTCATTTTCGTAAAAGCCCGGGTCATGGTAACACACTGTATACTCTGTCCAAACCGCTTGTCAGTAGAAAAAGGTGGAAAATTTAAATACATGTACCTATACTTGAAAATTTGAACTGAAATTGAAATTTCAAAAGAAATTAGGTACTGGTTAAACAGAGTATAAATGTAATACGGGTGATAAATTAACCCACACACAGGAATCATTACTATTACTAATAATCTAGTGGTATTTAAGTAACACTTAGTCTGCGACCATATATAACATGGACGTCTAACGCCAGCTCAAAAATGCCCCCAAAATCAATTGTTCAATTGTGCCAAGCGATGGGCAGGACATAGCGCTTTTCGTGACACCGCGCATATTTCGACGCAACATCTTTGACAAATGTTTATTCAATATCGCCAATCAAAACTTTGATGGACCAATCACAACTATTTTTAAATGGCGGTTTAAGTTTTTATAGGTTGATATTGACATTCATTACCGTGATGCATTGAAGAGGGGGTGACAGTTGTCAAATAAAATTCAGGACCGTTTTGAAAGGCAATTTAATATGGCGTGCGGCTTCCATGTTTTATTTGTTCGTAGCACTTAGTTGAATCTGAAAAGAAAATGATTTTCTGAACTATAATTCCAATCATATTAAATGCCTGGTTTGATTTATCGCAAAAAACAATTACATTTTCCCTTAAAATAGACGGAATCCGGCAAACTTCATACGACATTTTTAACTTCAAATGTCAGTAACCCGCTGTTAAAATTTTCCCTTGCCTCATGCGGCACATTGTATATACGAATGGTATATGGAAACACCGTACCGGAAAGTGCAGTGTAGGTAGCACATCACATATATACATAACAATATGAAATCTCTAATATAAAATCGCTGATCGAATTTGCGACCCCTGGCTTCAGGCCCACCGGCCAATAATCAGAGGTTGCCAACATTGGAGCTATTAACCTACTTTATATGTCCGCTCGCTTAACCCTTAGTGTTTTTATGAGGTTCGTGTAGGGCCAACTTTATAGTTGCCAGCTCACCGCTCGTTAATATACAAAGTGTAGAACTATGCAATGTGCATCCTGTAATATGATAATTCGCCGTGTGGTGACGGCAGTAAGAATACATTAGTCACCACCCCAACTTCTCCTGCGGGTGTCGTAAGAGTCGACTAAGGGATTGAAGTGTCACTGCATGACCACTATTTGATAATAGATTGATGATGGGCAGCAGCGTCATCATAGTGGACACATTACTGCGATCGCTAATCCGCTTGCCCAGCGTGGCGATTATGGGCATTTACCTCCTAATGCGTTTATACACATAATCACTAGGAGAGGCCTACGTCCAGCAGTGGACTATCATAGGCTGATGATGATGATGAATATGATAATAAACCGTAGAGTCGGTGGTTTGACTGCGAAGCTGGAGGTTCCACTTTCGAATGCTGGTGAGAGCATTTCTTTATACTTTTTAGGGTTCCGTAGCCAAAATGGCAAAAACGGAACCCTTATAGTTTCGCCATGTCTGACATGTCTGTCTGTCCGTCTGTCCGTCTGTCTGCAGCATAGCTCAATGGCCGTTAATACTAGAAATCTGCAATTTGGTTCAGGTATACATATTACTCATGCCAACAAAGTGGTACAATGAAAATTAGAAAACAATTTTTTTTTCGGGTAAGTACCTCACTAACTAGTGAAGTGGGGATGATTTTTTTTATTTGGTGTAATCCCATAGTGTGGGGTATCATTGAATATATCTCTGAATGAATGATCTTCTGATCAAAAAGAATAAATATGTATAATACAGGTTGAAAAGTAATGCGTATTTCTTTAATTTCTTACTACATCATTCTATAATTCGCCGGTTTAAAGGCAAGAAACTAAGAAACTAGTATCTTAACTCTTACTGTTATTGAGTTATTCAAAAAATAAGTTTGATGACTGAACAAGTGTATTGCAACCTTTATTACATCCTAATGAAACTTATTTTGACATGTGCCGTCAGTCACCTGAGATCTTATTCTTAAGGTTATCTCACACTTACCATTTCATTTATTATGTATGATAACGAAAAAAATATTTTTTTTCGAATTCGATTAAAAGTAATATACCAGGTAGCTCCAATTAACGTACCAAGCAGCCTGTTAAAATTAACGGAATTAAAAAAAACACGGTGTATAACCATAACCAGCCATAGGTACTTAGAAAATGTCATTGGATCGAAAACAGCTACGACTGAGGCTTGATAAATACACCAAAATATGCCCTCACCAGCAATCGAACGGGTCTGGAACATCCTTCATGCTACTCAGACAAACGCCTGCCATTGGCGAATGTCCCGAACCCGGTCCGACCTAGCGGGAGTCACCCATGCCGGCGACGGTTATGTATGTCGCGCCAACCCGTCGCCGCCGCTTGGCAAGCCAGTTGGCAGCGGGGGGGTTATAATTAAACTAGCTTACTTATCACTTTTTGGGTCAGATGCTGGAATAAATAAATATCTTGGGACATCTTACACAAATCGACCTAGTCCCACGGTAAGCTCAATTACGGTTTGTGATGTGGCTACCAGGCAACGACATTATATAATAGATGCATACAGGGTGTTTGTTATGTCGTTAGCCAAATTTGGATATGTCATTCGCGATCACCAGTACACAACATTTTTGAAAAAAAAAGTGACACTTTTTTTTAGTTTTTTTTCCCGTGTTTTATCCGGCAAAAACATAATTTGTGGTCACTACACAAGTTTGTTTCAATCCGTGCGATTCGATGGCAGACAAAAGGGTAGCAGGTTTGAGTAGTCAAGTCTTAGCCAATCAGGAGTTCATCACAAGACCGATCAGCCGACGTCACTCACCCCACCATCGGCACTAAACAATGAATAAAATGTCCTAACTACATGCACACACGATTGTTATTTGATTAAAACTGCCCAAGCGCATACCTACCTGTACCTGCTCGTCGTCATCAACAATTCAATTTGCTTAGAGAGTGCATTAGAATCGATATCTGAGGTAAACCAGTACGCGTTTGTATGACGGAACATTTAAGTTACTCCGTTCTTGAGGTCAAATTATGCTGGCTCGGCTGATCGCAAGATGCCATGTGCCATTTGTACAGCACTCTGTAAACAAAGAAGGAGTGCGCTTGCGTAAACGCGCTCGAGTCAAACTACCCTCAGATCGGCGCGCAACTCAAAATACCCTCATTATTAGTACTGTATGCGATAGACTGATAATGCTGTCTCGTGAGATTTACCTGCAAGTTAAGCTCCACCTCCATTCCCCACCACGCGTAGGAAACTTGTTACGTACGTTATAACAAAAGTGGACTATCTTAACTCTATATTGTATAGACTCTCTCTGTACGGCCGTACGATTTCGTATTTTGAAACGAATAATTTTATTGAAGATTTTATTATGCCGGTCGATAGAACATTCCTTCCTAGAAGGTGCTTGCGTGATTGTGCCGATTTGTTGGCATACAATATTGTAGACCCCGTCGTGGCTAGCGCGACGGTCGTTAATAGTTGTAAGAGAACTCCGCCATTATATTGTAGCGCGGAATCCAAATCGGAGCCGTTGAAAAATTTAAACTAGCTCTTCCGACAACGTGTGATTTAACCGGCTCCGTGCCTACCGACCATAACGTTAGTATTAATTTAGTAAATGATGATCTGATTAACTTAGTTCACCAAAATATACAGGGTTTCAATAGTAAGGAACTCGAGATTGAGTTATTTTTACAATCTGCTAATGTTGATATCCTTTGTATAACAGAGCACTGGCTTAAGAGTCATGAATTTATGTTTAACTTCGCCGATCATAGTATAGTGAGTTCATTTTCCAGAAAGTCTTGTATCCGCGGAGGTTCCTTGATAATGGTGAAACATAATTTGAAAAGTAAAGAACGTAAAGACATTGTTGAGAAATCTATTGAGCGACATATCGAGCTCGCTTGCGTTGAGTTGGAAAAATTTATTGTTGTGAGCGTGTACAGGCCTCCCTCGGCAGACTTTAGCTTGTTCGAATCAGTCATGGATGAAGTTCTTGCTAGTGTCTTTAGGAGTAAAAAATATATTATTGTGTGTGGCGATTTTAATGTTAACTTGCTTGAAAAAACACATACTTCGACAAGCCTTGTTAATACTTTTAAATCATTTAATTTAGTACACCTCTTTTGTGAACCAACTAGAATTACGCCAACCAGCGCAACTTGCATAGATAATATCTTCAGTAACAGCAATGCGATTAATAAGTCCATAATAAATAACTTAAGTTCTGACCACTGTGGACAACGTGCCTCCTTCAGGGGAAGAGTGGAAGAAGTTCCGCAAGAGTCTATGTGTAGACCTATTTCTGAGAAGCGGTTGGATTTATTTAATCAGAATATTGTGAAACAATTACGTCATCTAAAGTTTGAACAGGAAGACCCTGACTGCTTGTGTTCCGAATTATTCCTTTGCATAAAAAAGGAATTTGATTCCTGTTTTAAAACGAAGAAACTCAAAGGCAAGGCGCGAACTAAATTCGCTGATTGGGCTACACCGGATATTCATGAGAAAAGACGCCGGCTCTATGATTTATATCACCTTAAAGCCACAGATAAGAGGCCGGAATTTCTAGAGTATGTTAAGAATTATTCAAAAACTTTTAAGCGAATTTGTGTCGCAGCTAAAGCAGATTACCTGTCGAAAAAGATCCAGAATTCGAGTGATAAGATTAAAGCTGTGTGGCAAGTTATTAATAGTGAAACCGGAAAACGTCAGATCAAAGATCCGCACTACAGCTTAAAAATTAATAATGATTTAATATGTTCCGACCTTGAAGTGGCGGATGAATTTGAGAGGGTTTTTTCTAATATACCCGTAGAAACCACCAAATCATTAAATTCATCGCCAGATATAGCTAAATCACTTTTGGAGTCAAATGCAGTGGAATGTACTAATGTATTCAAATTTGATTATGTTACCCCAAACTTGGTAATAAAAACGTTCAAATCACTAAACGTTAAAAAAACTGAAGATCTCTGGGGCCTTTCGGTCAAAGTACTACATTCCATTATTGAATCAATTGCACCTTATTTAGCTGATATTTTCAACAGTTGTATAGATACTGGAGTCTTTCCTGATTTAATGAAACACAGCAAAATTATACCTTTGTTTAAATCAGGAACTAAAACAGACCCTTCAAACTTCAGACCAATTTCAATATTACCAGCGCTAAGTAAAGTTTTTGAAAAACTCATTCTAAATCAACTAGTTTCCCACTTTAATCGTAACAAATTGCTCAATAGTAATCAGTTTGGATTTACTAGTGGCCGATCTACCACTGAAGCCGGTGCTGTCCTCCTTAAACACATCTTTGACGCCTGGGATAAAGCTCAAGATGCTGTTGGAATATTCTGTGATCTTTCGAAAGCCTTTGATTGTGTTGACCATGAAAATTTAAAAAGGAAATTAAGCTATTATGGGGTTAAAAATGTTGCCCTTGAGCTTATATCTTCTTATCTTTCGGATAGGACACAGCGAGTGGTTATTAATGGAACTCAATCATGCGGGTCGCCTGTGGCTCTTGGAGTACCTCAGGGATCAATTTTGGGCCCTTTTTTGTTTTTGGTATATATTAATGATCTTCCTAACCTTGTGCGAGAGAAACATGACATTGTATTATTTGCTGATGACACGTCACTCATATTTAAAGTGGATAGAAAAGAAAAGAGCTTTGATACCATTAATGAAGCGCTATCTACTGTTGTAAACTGGTTTACAGTAAATAACTTACTTTTGAACGCCAAGAAAACTAAGTGCATTAAATTTACCTTACCCAATGTTAAGCAGGTAAGCAACAGTATGATCAAAGTAAATGGTGAATCACTGGAATTTGAAGATCAGACAGTTTTTTTGGGTGTGACGTTAGACTCTAAACTACAATGGCATGCACAGGTGGCAGCATTGGCCGGCAAACTCAGCTCTGCCGCATATGCAGTGAGGCGAATCAGGCACCTGACGAACGTCGAGACGGCTAGGCTGGTATACTTCAGCTACTTCCACAGTGTCATGTCATACGGGATTTTGTTGTGGGGGAAAGCGGCAGATATTCAGACCATCTTTGTGCTACAAAAGCGAGCTGTGCGCTCCATTTATGAACTAGGTGCTCGGGTCTCCCTTAGGGAGAAATTTAAAGAGGCACACATACTTACTGTAGCCTCCCAATACATCCTGGACAATATTATGTATGTTCGTAAAAACATTCATGAATTCAAGAAGAATAGTGATGTTCACAACTTTAACACTAGGAATAAACATAAGCTGGCTGTGTCGGCCCACCGTCTCCGTAAGGTTAGTGCGTCTTTCGTTGGGAACTGTACACGTTTTTATAACAAAATTCCTAGTGATTTAACAAATTTGCCACAGCATAAATTCAAGTCTCAGGTTAAGCGCTACTTGATAAGTAAGGCGTATTATACCATTAACGACTTCATAAATGATAAGGATGCTTTTAAGCCAGTACCTTAACGTGTTCGGTAAATCATATACATAAGTGAATGTTTACTATCATACTAGTGTTTCATATTGTTATCATTAATTATAGATCTGACGTAAGATAGTCATTATCTTAGTTTTTTTTCCGTATTACTAATATGTAGTCTTGACACTTGGAGACTTTATACATCTCCGAGATTATCTTTTTATTTTAATTTTTCCTATTTTAATGTATATATTATGTCGACACTTAGAGTCCTTTACACCTAAGTAATTTTAATTTTGTATTCAGATTTTCTGTCCTAGTTATTTCTATTTCTATTTTTTTTGTTCTTGTGATAGTTGTCATATATGTAACGGGCAAGTACGAATATAAATTCTCATGAAACTAAATATGGTCAGCATTCATAGTATTTAAATTATATTGTCTGCCTGATAGCTTGCACAGTCATGCTCACTTTAAGGTCTCTGCTTACGGTGGCGTCGTTGATCGGGTCGCCACTTTCCCGAAAGAAGGTTGAGGGAGGCGATGGCTGAGATACGCGTCATACTCGTGAACGGGTGCTGTTTGCGGAGACCGGTCTAATCAAGCTCACTCATGGCTTAAATTCAAACAATTTTCCTGCTGTTCTTGATATGAGAAATTGAATTCGCTACATGTTTGTTTATTTATAATTATTTAATATTATGACGCATGGAGACCTTATACATCTCTGAAACATTTAGTGAAATGTATCCGTTTGTTTTCTTTTTACTCTGACAACTAGAGACCTTTACATCTCTAGCAGTATCATAATGCTAATTTTAACGTCTAACTAAAAACAATTGTATACCCTTTTACATATATCTTTACATCTATACATTTCTCAAAATTCATTAAATTTATATAATTGTTCTGACTATTAGAGACTTCATCTCTAGTTAATGTACTATATCTGTATTTATATTAAATCAAATTTATGTTTGTTTTTAATTAATGCATGTTAGCCGTAAGATGTTATAAAACTATTATTTGAAAAAAGTAAGTCCCGCTGAGTTTCTTGCCGGATTCTTCTCAGGCAGTGGTGTAGGGTTAGAACCGGAGGTAGTTTTTTTTCTCTCATTCGCTATTTAGTTTAACGATTCAAAAGCGCTCGTTGCTGGGCCTAATTGAATAAAGAATATTTTGACTTTGACTTTGACTATAACGCATTGAATTAGTTACCTTATGCGGGTTAATTAAAGTTGCAAACTCAAACACCCTTTCCAATCTGATTTGGCAGTTATGAGATGATGGGGCAGTACGCAAAGTAAGCAAGTGATCATAGTGACCAATCATTCGTTAGATAATGGGATTTAAAAAAAAATCTATAGCAAAAAGGATAATGAAAAATGGATTATTTTTGTTTTACCAAATATTTTTTTACGCCTTTACCCAACACATATTGCAATATGGCTAATGATATAACAAACACCCTGTATATATACTTATTTACATAGACAGCCATGGCCCATGATCAAGGAACAAATATTTGTGATAAATAAATACACATAATGCCCTCGCCGGGATTCCAACCCGGAACTTCCAGCTTCGTAGGCAGGGTCACTACCAACTAGGCTACGGAGGCTGACAAAAAACCGAATATTCGAATACCGGATTTATCTGATTTTCGAATATTTGAGTAAGTATATACTCGTACATGGATACATACATGTAGATTAGATACGTATATACAGTGTGTAAATCTAATACGGGCGATCAATTAAACCAGGCATGGGATTCGTTAGTGTAATCATGGATTACAAGGTTTTTTTAAAGTTACTCTTAATTTAGACCCCACAGAATTTTTTTAAGATTATCGGAGCAGCAATGTAGGTACGAACATTTGTTATTGTTGATTTGGCAGTTATGTCATCTGCTTTTGAAATTAGCTGTCAACGAGTGCTTAACTCGCGTATGTTGCTTTACATTGCGTGGCGAATTATTTTGTATGGAAAATTTTGTTGCTCTGATTTTGAGTAAAAGTTATTTGAATGTACTTATTATGTCGTAAACTCACACCCCTTAAGAGCTTCGCCCGTATTAGACTTACACCCTGTATATAGTGTAGCAGAATGTAATATGAGTATGAGCGAGGCGCGGCGTGGGAGCGGCTCCGTTATCAACGACTAGTAATTACACACGACACACATACATAATACCTATAGATACCGGGTGAAACATGAGTCGTGAACAGTAATACGTTTTTCTAACTTTATAAACAACTAACAATTCAATTGCCCACAAGTTACTTACAAATAGTCATATTTTTTTGTATTTTTTGTGGATTTTCTAATTTTTAAGGTGTTTTTCAGAAATGATAACGGCTACTGCTATTTAAGCTATTAAAACGTTAAATATCATTAAATTTTACACGAAATGACAAAGCCGTTATTAATGACGTCAATTTGAAGAGGTAATTTAAATTATTCCATTAATTTGTCTTAAAATGCTTTTGAATATCCTAAACCCAAAATTTACAAAAACATAAACCCAAAAAAATACAAAAAAAATAACTTAAGTAACTTGTGGGGCATTGTTAGTTGTTTATTGTAGAGTTAGAAAAACGTATTACTATTTACGACTCATGTTTCAGCCTGTATATTTCCCATAAGTACATACAGGAGTGTTGAAAGCCTAACATTATAAGTCGAATTGCAAGTCCTAAGGCGGGTTCACTAATGTTTAACCAAAACAATGTTAGCAAATATTTATTTTACAACAAACGTTTCACCAATGTAGTAAGTGGCAAAAATTTTATTCCGCAAATGTATCATTTTACAAAAACTCAATTGACAAATAATCATTAAGCAATTAATACATTAGAACAATGTATAAATTAATAAATAAATCAATTGTATATTTTACATGTCACCTAAAACTACGTTTAACATATTTGTACATTCACCGAACACCTATCTCGACCATTTTCGATTTTGGGGAAAAGTTTTCTGGGTTATAATAAAAAAAAAAATAACCTCGAAGACTAAGGCGGGAGCAAAGCTCCCGCCTTAGTCTTCTAACCTAACTTATCCGAGTCGGATCTGCCCCGGAAGGTTTTGTTCGCTCGCTTCGCTCGCTCACTGCAGATTTCGGTCAAGATTACGATGAATGTTTTGTCAATTTTTTTTTTTATTTTATGTCGAATATCTCGGCCATTTTTGATTTTGGGGAAAAATTTACTGGGTTGCAACAAAAAAACCCACTTTGCTATACTCCAACCCATTTTAGCAAACATTTTTAGGCTAATGGTAAATTTATTAGTTTACTTTGTTGTTAAATATTCTTTTGCCAAAAATACCTCTTATAAAATGATATTTTATTTGTTAATTATTTGGCTAAGATAATAAATTGTCAAAGATGTTTTTGTAGAAAAAAGGATTTGCCGAAACATAATTTTGCCAGTAGTTGGTTGCCAAGTGTAAATTTGTTAAACAATTTTTGGTCAAACGACAGGATACCCCTAAGGCGTCCTACTCATATGGCGAATGTGTGCAGAACTGCGGAAAGTGAAGAAATTGCAGCAATTCTTTTTGATATTTACAGTCATATTATGAGCCTATCACAGTCCACTGCTGGACGTAGCCTTTGAACCTCCACATACACCGTTTGGAAGCAAGCAGCATTATTCTTTACTTTCTAGATTCATAACAGTATGATGAACCTTCATTGAAAATGTTTTTAGAAAATCCTAATAGAAATCCCGTTATTTCTACCTATTACGAATATCATCACCGAGAAGGAGATGGCGGGACGACCTGGACGCATTCTATCCAAATTGGCGGGAGAACTGTGACGACCAGGCCGAATGGAGGAAAAGAGGGGAGGCCTTTGCCCAGCAGTGGGACACTAAACCTGGCTAATAATATAATATAATAATGATTATTATTGCGAAGCCGTTAGAGTGTCCCACTGCTGGGCAAAGGCCTCCCCGTTTGTCTTCCAACTCTCCCGGTTTAGCGCGATCTCTTGCCAGTCGTTTATTAGGTATGCATCCAGATCATCCCGCCATCTCCGTCTGGGCATGCCGCGTCGTCGCCGCGCATTTTGTGACACCCACTCCATATAAATTAATATAATATAACGAATATATCATTTCAGCCATATTTAAGACCTCCACATACACCGGTGGGATGCGACCTGCATCCAGCGTCTTCCGGCGATCTGCATAAGATCGTCTATCCATCTTGTGGGTGGACGGCCTACACTGCGTTTGCCTAGCTGTAGTCGCAATTCGAGCATATATATTGTCTACCATGCTGTAAGTAGGCTTATGATGGTGTCATGTTTAATCGTTTATCATTGAACGTATTGTGAAAACACGAATCAAATTATTTACTAAATATTTTGATTTGTACTTTTTATTAAAATAAAATGTTCAATAGACGGCAGCACCAGCTCTCTCTAGCTATTCTAGAAAACTGTAAAGTATTCTAATAGGAGGTGCAGGCAGGTATTGCTTGCCCTTAGATAATGGTCAAAGGCGCCTAGCCTTGTAAGGGATTGCATATACCCGAGAAAATTGACCGGTGGTTGCTAAGACCGAGTGGCCGAGGGGTACAGGCATCAGCCGCGAAACTGACTACGTGGGTTCGATCCCCACCTCGGACGTTAGGTGATCTTGGTCGTTTTTCTTTGGTATATGACATAACAATATTTACGTTTATCGTTAGTACCGTCAGGTTCTAAGAAGAATTACCTTTTACTGCGAGCGGAACGGACTCATTAATGGCTCCGTTTCACGTTAATCGCTGGCCAAGTGCTAGTATGCATTTGACGGCTGTAAGTCACACCAGCGGCGTAAGTTAAACGGAGCCATTAATGAGTCCGTTCCGCTCGCAGTGAAAGGGCAGAATGCAAGAGCGGAAGTGACGATACACGATAAGTCACCTGCGTCGAGAATTCGATTCGAGATTTTCGCAATTTTATTCTGCTAATGCTGAAATTTTATCTTTTTTCTTGTTTCTCATGTGTCAAAGAATATACTTTATTTTTAAACCTACAAGTCGGTTACCTCCACAGGGACTTCCATCCACAACTTTCAGAATCCATTTGATATCAGATACACCAGACAATGTTTCATCCCTCGTACCACTACTCCCTTGGGAGTTATACCCGAACCACCCTTTAGTAGTAGTAAGCCTAAAAGGGTGAATATCTGAGCGTTTCAACCGCCTAATTTTGGTGGCATAATTTTTGCCGAAGTTTCTATTCGTTGTAATGTGCTACTTTGTCATTTGAAGGAGGCACGGTACCTTATACAAATGACGAAGTATGACATTAAGACGTTTAGAAACTTCGGCTAAAATTTATGCCACAAAAATTAGGCGTTTGACACGCCTAATATTCACCCAAAATATGAATACCCTAGAGGTAAGGAAGCTTTTACTTTACTATACCTCTTAAATGAATCCTGTGTTTATCTGTGAACAAAAAAACCTTGAAATATTTCAGGTGGTGCCAAGGTTCAGGCAATTAGAAGTTGGTCTATGTAATCAATAGTAATGAAAATAAGTGTACAGTCACAGACAAAATATCCAGTGCTCTCTTAATTCTGTGTAATAAGAACGTCGTAACATCTTTATGAGCGGATTCTTTCGATACTCATTTTTGCACTTGACTGTACAGTTACTGTATTATTATTCAATTGAAACTTATTCAAAATGTATACATTTATTCCTTGAGGAGATCTTTTTTATATCGGTACATTATGCATAATTACATCACTTAGACTTATAAGGCACCACTCAAACTAGGTATTACATCTTATATTATAACATTTACTAGGGTAGGTACTCAAGTAAACATTTCATGTCATCAGAATAAACGAAACGAATAAACGATTATTACTAATAGTATTTATAACGCTTTATGATTATAAAGTAACGACTAACGGTAGAACTAACCGAAATATGCCGTAAAAACAGCCGAGGGCTAGAAAATATTATTAAATTCCTTCCCTATATGAAAGAGGTGAAATTGCAGTATATATTTCCACCATTGACTGTACGAGTAGTTTCCTACATTCCAGGAAATGAAAACAGACTGAATCGAGATCCGCAATACTACAACATTCACAGACGCAATGCACTCAATGGACGAACGCTCGCATCCTGGTCACGGCACCAAATTGTAACCATACGCTTCCCAGGACATTGTCTCCCCTTCGCTTTATATGAGACAAACAGAGATAGAGTGTATTATGTAGGTATTGTTTCCCCATCGTTTTGTATGAGACGGATAGAGACAGAGTGTATTACGTAGGTATAACTGCAGTGCGGTGCAGCGTGTTCGCTTTCGCCACTTTCGCTACTACTGCCGTGCCGCATTCACTGGCCTTCAAACATAAAACCCTGGATATATAGTCATAATATTGTATACATAAAATCAGATGATTCTCAGTAACACAGTTTTAACATTACAATTATGCTTATTACGTTTCGATTACTTTTAGGTGTTGTAATTCGTATTTACATCGTTGTAGAATTCTTGCTTTCTTGAACGTTGAAAATAAAGGGAATAGAAACTCATTGCAAAAAGATATTAGATAAATTAGAGCTATCTTTGTATTAAACAAATTCCATATCAAGTGGAAATATGTGTGATATTGGCATTGTACTTGTAGTGTGTTGTTAGTAATATTATATCCATACATTTAAATACTGTTTTATATTTATGAGTCGCTATAATTGGCTCTGTTATTTTATTTAAGACCATACTATATCATTGTATAGCTGTTGGGATTCCTACAATACTCGTAAATAAATCAAAATTTAATAAGTTGAAGACCGCACGAAGTCTTATAAATGATTTACGAAAATGAATTGTGGTTTGAGACCAGCAGAGAATATCTCTGAGCTAAGAGGTTACTTTCAAAAGTAAGAAATTTCTTGGCATCTCTGCCCTCGAGAGACATATTTAGCGGCTCTAAAAGGGTAGCTTCACTTCAAATACTTCAATGTCTACGGCAAAAGCGGCATTCTACGCATTTCTCATCTTAAAATATCTGAACTAAGAGTTTTCAGTTTAATCAGTGTAATTTTGTCAGCCTCCGTAGCCTAGTTGGTAGTGACCCTGCCTACGAAGCTAGAGGTTCCGGGTTCGAATCCTGGCGAGGGCATTATTTCTGTATTTATTTATCACAAATATTTGTTTCTTGGTCATGGCTGTGTATGTATTTAAGTGTCTATATGTATCTATCTATTATATATATCGTCGCTTGGTACCCACATAACAAGCATTAATTGAGCTTACCGTGGGATTAGGTCGATTTGAGTACGATGTCCAAAGATATTTATTATTATTTATTTAATTGTCTAGAGAATTAGTGAGCAAAGAACATTCGTACTGCAAACTTGAATAAATTAGATTGAAATGAAAGATGGCTGCGATACGCAGCGGTAATTCGGCGGTTGTCGATAAGGACATCATTCCGCAGTCCGCATTGTTATTCATCCGACGACCTCCTTTGTGACGTTTTAGGAGCATGCGATGCCGCATCTCCCAGCCCGCTCCCACTTGTGTACCAACTCGTATGTGCGGTTGAATAAAGGCTAGTGTTGCGTGAGTTTTGCGCAAAGAGGTTGTGGCGATGTCCTTCGCTCCGTCTCATGTTTAAACTGTGTTCCGTATAAGTGGGATAGGGAAAGGAATACGAAGCAACAGTTGTATGTAGCTATCGATCGCGCCTCTAGCCACGTGCGGTGCCCTCTGCAAATCGCTGGTTACAAGGCGTCATCTCAACTCTGTTGCGTGACTAACGCTGTTTTTTACGCGTCGTTACTTTAGCTTTCTGTAAGTAGACATCGATGGATAGTGTAGGTGTCAATCGATCGTTATATGTTTCGTGCTGTATAGCAGCAATTTATTTTCTTTTCCTTTAGTCATAAAATAAAGCGGAATGGAGTGGTAATTCAAGGCCCAGGGAGGCGCAGTACGCAGAACGTAAACTGCTAACTCAATATTGTACCTATATGCCCTATTACCTTTCTCATCTTTGTATAAAGGATTCACCTGAATATTGCAACTAGAACCAGGGTTTAGTATGGAGAGATATTGCAATTGATTGCAAATTTATTGTAAAGGAAGTGTAATTAATAATTAAAACTTTTTTGTAAAGTTGTGTGATGTAACACGCGTAAGAATTGGATAAATAGATAAATAGCTACCTACTGACAAAGACAAACAAAATAGAATGAAAGTAGAGTATAAATAAAAAAAAAGTGTCAATAAAACATGATAATTTGCGTGATAATTCACTTAGAAAGAGCCTACATTAATTACTCCCATAGTTCAAGAAAGAAAAAACGCCTTTTACCTTCGAACTATTCTATCTACTAAGTACTAACTCCCTTATTCATAAACTACTCCTAACTTAGCAACACTAAGTGTTGTTGGTCCCTTTCGCTCTTATGGACACATTGATAAGACCGATAAGGACAAAAAACACTTAGCATTTTGCTAAGTTAGCAGACGTTTATGAATAAATAGAGGAGTAAGGTTTTATTTGTGGAAATAAAACGACGTAGTAACAATTACCTAAGGGCGTGTTCGCACGAAATGAAACAGAATCCAGATGATAACGTAAAGATATCTTTGTATAA
This sequence comes from Thaumatotibia leucotreta, assembly GCA_025490895.1. Taxonomy (NCBI): domain Eukaryota; kingdom Metazoa; phylum Arthropoda; class Insecta; order Lepidoptera; family Tortricidae; genus Thaumatotibia; species Thaumatotibia leucotreta. The sequence goes on along the minus strand of JALPQI010004960.1, from coordinate 54,331 downwards.
ATGAGATGGCGGCTTCCTTTACATTGTTGGTACGTGAGATTAATAATTAATTTTGAAGCTGTATAAATAATTGTAAGTAAGATTTACTTTGCTGCTTTAGTAGCAGAAACCCTCGTATTATTATATCTGATTAAAGGCTAAGTTATATTATTATCAACACTACCTCCAGTGGAAATAAGGTGCACTGAGACATATTTTTGAGCATTTTTATATACTGTGTTAACATGATACTTACTGGCTTTTATTTAAACCGAGGAATGCGATGCACATTTTTAGCTAAACCGTGAGTATTATTCGATTCAAAATGCTCATTTTAAAAGTAATTAAATTTCTAAGAACAGTTAGTTGAGAAGCAATGTACTATAAAATTATTCGTTATTTTGCACTTGACAATCACAGATCACAGCCACTCATAACGTTTGACAACTAAGCAGTGCACGCGTTACATTGATCGTTCGGAGGAAATAAAATTAACTGTACGGTCAATTTAATTATTTCTCAAATGTTAATAATTGAAAACGATTGCTAGTAATGCGTATTATTACCCATTTTCGTTAAAGCCGGGGTCATGGTAACACACTGTATACCTTATTATGCCTTTGTCTGTACAGAATATGTGCGAAAACTGACGGCGTCTGGCAACCATATATCCCACGTGCCTCCACTTTCTGAACACGAAACCCTAAACAAAGTACCCATTCTGTTAATTTAATGGATAATACAAAGGTCTAACAAAAGGTCTAATATTGAAAACAATAGAATAGCAAAGTAAGCCCCTACGACCGTAACTTGACGTCGATCGTTCAGCCATCCAATATATTGGAACAGCCAGAGTGCTCACAAATATCTGAGCAGGATGCTTAGCCAAGTTGCCAATCGCTAACGCTTAGTAGGTTGAATATCTGCAGTGTTATTCGCTAAGGAAACCGCCTTGCTGTCAGCGCTGTGTCAGCGCTGCGGCAGCGTCGAGCCTAAAAATGGTATTCACTAATGTACTTTAAACGACACTAGTGCTCGGCGACGAATGCGGCGTGAGCTGGAACTACACTGCGTCGAGAGTTTGACGTTTAATATACGAACTCCGTATTCTCTAACGAAAAACAGCGACGAACTCGCCCACAACCTCGCTCACAGCCTCGATTCCTAATGTCAAATCAAACGGCTAGGATTTTAGACAAGACTGTCTCGACGTCGAGCTCGTTGACGAACGCAGCGTCGAATGTGTGAATAAGAGAATAGTATAGCTGAGCGTTTCAATCGCTTAATTTTGGTGGAATAATTTTTGCCCAAGTTTCTAAACGTCCCAATGTTACATTTTGTCATTTGTATGCCTCCTTCAAGTGAAAAAGTATTACATTTGCAACAAATAGAAACTTCAGCAAAAATGATTACACCAAAATAAGGCGGTTGAAACGCTCAGATTTTCACCCAGTAGCGTATCGTAGTTTTCCCTCTATGTCGCTCTTTCATATTAGTGCGACAAAGACAGTTAGCCTTTCGTTTACGATTAACGATTAAGCGTTAGCGATTGGCAACTTGTCTAAGCACCCATGGCACTATTTTCATGGCATTATAGTGCATGTTTAGATATTTTTGAGCACCGTGGTTGCTCTAATGTATAGGTGAAAAACTTAAGAAAGTCACCTGTTGTACGTGTGAGTGACGTATTCGAATAGAGAACACATATTTGAAATTAGTAACACAAACAAAACAAATGCCTATTCGAACACGTCACTCACACATACAACAGGTGACTTTATTAAGTTTTTCACCTATATCCGATACCAACTATACGGACACTGATTCGAACTTCGTGTAAGGTATTAGATTTGTTATTATATTAAGGTGCGTTCAAACCGAAAGAGCATTCGCTATTCTAACCCCCCACTCTACGAAATTCGATCGTTACACAAAACGTGATTGGTTGATTTCGTAGAACGGGGGATAGAACAGCGAATGCTCTTTTGGTTTGAACGCACCTTATGGTCACAAATGTAACATTTTTGTACCAGCGGTGGCAAACAATAGCCCGTCTGTTGGTAGACAGCTGGCTATTGTAGCCTATTGGACGCCTGCGACTCTAGGGGCTTCACATGCACGTCGCCAACTTTTTATTCACACACAGCTGACTAGTTTTCTAATGACTTTACCACTTATCTGATGCTTTATGGAACACTTTGTCCAAGAAAATGTTAATTTGAGCCGATATTGGAGACTTCATAGTCATTAGCCTGTCTCAGTCCACGGCTGGACATATGCCTCTCCTGTTATCTACGCGTATGGATGCGTTAGGAGGTAAATGCACATAATCGTCACGCTGAACAAGCGAATGTGTCATCAATCTTCAATAAAGTAGTCACTGACACTTCAATCCCTTAGTTGACTTGACACATTATCTATTTCATATTTTCTATTTGGCTGATTATTTACTTATGATCCAAGTATTAGTGTCACATATCTAAGTATCGTTTCGATATCTAGGTATAATGACGGTTAAATTTGCACAAAAAAATAAATAAACACGCGAGATATTGGTTACTTACATAACATTTGTGTGGCATTGCCCAAGGGATAGTCGGGTTCCTATAAAAATTCCTATCCATAGGCTACGGCGACTGCTTTCCATCAGACGGGCCATATGCTTGTTTGCCACCGACGTGGAATAAAAAAAAACATAACAAATCGAACAGAGATTACGAACGGGAGGTTCGCTTCTTACGGTATCATGCTAATACAAGTAACTGAATATTATAGTCAATTATGGATAATTTACCTGAACCCTTTGCCTGTGTAATTAGAGGAAATAATAAACGCTATGCGGTATAGGTTAATTATTAATGAGAGCTCGAAATTCACTTCGAAGTATATTGTACACCACTATACATTACAAATTGCATTTGTAATATAGTGGTTGAAGTTGAGGGAAGGAGACAGAGAGGAAGACCAAGGAGGGCCTATATGGACCAAATAAAAGAAAAGGTGCACGTGGTGTCGTATCAAGCAGTCAAGAAGAAAGCCCAGGAAAGAGAAGCGTGGAAATTGCTCCACCGACAAGAGCCTAGCTCTTAAGTTTATGATGATGAATATAGTGGTGTACAATAGACTTCAAAGTGATGTATCTTATTTTCACCTTAAGGTGGACTTAGACCAAACCAAACGAGCGAATGCTCATTCTATCCCCCACTCTACGAAATCAACGAATTTCGACGAATGACGTTTTGTGTAACGAACGAATTTCGTAGAGTGGGGGATAGAATGAATTCGCTCGTTTGGTCTAAATCCACCTTTACCTCATGATAAATTAGACCTCAGATATTTGTGATCACCCCGCACATATGAGAAGTTTTCAAACAAAATCGATGAATCTTGAAATCTAGGCTCAAAGAAGTTCACACAAGCATTATGGTAATTAAAACGCCACTTTAACTATAGGAATACTAATTTAAGTGGGTCTTTCTTCGTCGCATGATAAAGATTAATAGCTGAAAGTTATGGTCGTGTCGTGGATTGCGTGATGACACGAATGGTAACGATTCGTGTTCACGCTATTTTCGGTAACGAAAGGGAATGTTTGGTACCATCGGATCGACCATGGCGATAAAAATATCTGAATTCACTCTAACGCTTTGATAATAGAAGCGTGATCAGATGGTTTTGGTAACCCTGGTCGCTTTGTTATATTTGATGGGAATTGTATGATAATATAGTGTAATACGATAGTTACTTTATTACCTCGTCGGCTGCAATGCAATAAATGGTGACATTCATAGAAATATACAACGTGGAAAGATAAATCAGGCTCTGAAGAGAGACTACCGTAAAACCTTAAGTTATCTCGTGTCACTGGAAGGAAACATTCTTTTATTTTAAATACGAAACCGAATTGTATTCAAAGTTTTTATTAATTTCACTTGTCTCGCCCGGGAATCGAATCTGCTAAATATGAAAAAATATTTTTTTCGTGATTCTTTTACACTTTTCGATTGATCTAACGATAATGTTTTTCGCCGACAAATATTATGTTTTACGCTCGTCTGTGGAACAATTTTCCCTAAAATTGAACATTTAGAACACAAAGATTTTCTTCCATACATTTCTTTCGAAAAAATTATAATGTCTTTGAATGCAGTAATCTTCATTTTTAAAAATAATAGAAGGTTTCCTTTGAGTAAAATGAGCCAACTTAAGGATTAAAGGTTTCCCTCCAGGGCCCGAGTTATCTTTCCACCCTGTATAGACTCCAAGACACAACTCGTCGTGTGCTATACGGCTACATCATCATCATCATCATCATCAGCCAATTAACGTCCACTGCTGGACATAGGCCTCCCCCAAAGAGTTCCACAAAGATCGGTCGTGAGCTGTTCGCATCCATTGGACACGCCGCAACCTTTGCCAGGTCGTCGCTCCATCTTGTGGGGGGCCTTCCCACGCTGCGCCGTCCAGTGCGTGGTCGCCACTTGGCTACATATCAAAATGTAATTGTGTGGTAAAAGTGACCATATTTCCCTGCAAAGCATCTTCTATAAAATTCGATTTTGAAATGTGACCGTATTGCAGGCACGCGAGAAACTCAGGTATAGGCCGTAGCAACGCTCAACATTACAAACTAACCAAGGTAGCAACCCTGCCTGCGAAGGTGGAAGTTGCGGGTTCAAAGCACGGCTAGGCCAATGATTTGTGCATCATCACCATCAGCCCATGATAGTCCACTACTGCACGTAGGCCTCTCCTATTAACTATGCGTATAGACGCATTAGGAGGTAAATGCCCATAATCGCCACGCTGGGTATGCGGATTGGCGACCGCAGTAATGTGTCCACTATGATGACTAGGCTTAGGACATTTCATAGCATATCGTGGTTCTAAAATCCTTGGAGCTGCTATGTGTAAAATTTTCGAAGTCAAAGTCAAAGTAAATATAATGATTTATACCTACTGTCACAACATCGTTACTGAGTTAATTTAAATCGAACGTAATTAATCTAAAAAATGTACTCACGCTTAAACATAATAATATTAATAATTCCCAAAACCACCCCACGTTACTCGACCCGCGATCTTTCCGATGGACGCGACCCATCAAATTTTAAAAAAATCATTTAAAAAAACGAACTTGATTGCATAAAAAGTGCATAGGAAATTATACCATAAAAAAACTAGACAATTAGTGTTCAAGACAAACTAGAAAAAGTCTTACATCGGAAATACCGAAAATGGCTGTTTTTCTCGAATGTTTCGAAATTTTCGTATAAAATACATGTAATTTCTGAAAACAAACTGTAGTTTATTGATATTTGAAGCAAATAGACTTCACTTCACGTTGACGTCATATAGAGCATATATTAATAGTTACTATTTATAAGTATTTTATCATAATTAATAATTTCAAACTATTTTACATCACATCATCAGCCTATCTCAGTCCACTGCTGGACGTACTAACTACTAACTATGCGTATAGACGCATTAGGAGGTAAATACCCATAATCACTACGCTGGGCATGCGGATTGGCGATCGCAGTAATGCGTCGTATGATATCGTATGATGACGCTGCTGCCCGTCATCAACCAAATCAAAGAATGGTTAGTGAGACTAATTCAATCCCATAGTCGACTCTTACGACTCCCGCGGGAAGAGTTGGGGTGGTGGCAAATGTATTCTTACTGCCGTCACCACACGGCTAACTATTTAGTCAACTGATATTGAGATGAAGTCTGAGTTAAATGAAAAGTCACGTGTTTATACGAGAGCCAATACATTCGGAGTCTTATAATTCAATAAAATAATGCATAAAAAAGTGTTTTACAAGTATAACACTGAAAGATGCGAAAAGTTCAATCGAAGCTCGATAACGAAAGATGCTGTATTTTTGTTCTTTCGTTTTATTTTCATCGCTTATCGGAACCCTAATTTCGACGACATCCGACGACGACTCATAATGCACCATAATAAAGAAATACCACCTATAAATGTTTTTTTTTTAATTTGATGGGTACCTTTGCATCGGAAAGATCGCAGTTCAAGTAACGCGGGGTCGTTTTGGGAATTATTATGTTCAAGTGTGTGTATATTTTTTTTAATAATTACGTTCGATTAAAATTAGCTCAGTAACGATGTGACAGTAGGTCTAAATCATTATATGTTTAATATTACATTATATGTACTTTGACTTTGACTTCGAAAATTTTACACATAGCGGCTCCAAGGATTTTAGAACCACGATATGCTATGAAATGTCCTAAGCCTAATGATGACGCTGCTGCCCATCATCAATCTTTTATCAAGTAATGGTCAGTGACACTTCAATCCCTTAGTCGACTCTTACGAGACCCGCAAGAAGAGTTGGGGTGGTGACAAATGTATTCTTACTGCCGTCAACACACTGCCAATATTTGTCAGTATTTTTGCAATAGTTATTTAAAGAGATGACCTCACCGGAATTCAAACCCGGAACTTGCTTTACAGGATAGCTACCGATTAAGCTACGGAGGCGTCCAAAATGCCATGTAAGATTATTTATATAAGACTCGTAAAAGAAGCAGAGAGATATTGTTTCAGAAATGATTCCGAGGGAACGGGAGGTCACGACCCGTAGTAATAAGGAAAACGAGAAAAGGTTAATTGTTATTATTCTTCATTATTACGGATGCCGGAAAATAAACAATTCGTGGATGACCGGTACAAAACAATGTACAGTCAACCAATGCGAACCCTAGGCGACTCGGGAACCATGTCAAAGTGACGCTGTAAGTAAAATTGTTAGAAATTCCTTACTACTTGTTATTTTGACAAGGTTCTAGAGTGGCCTACTTAGGGTTCAAATTGGTTGAATGTACAATAACTCATTTTTGTACAGTCGCCATTAGATATCGCTGGCTGTGTGACACTCTCGTATAATGGCTTACGAGGTTGTGTCATAAAAATATACTTCTAATTTCTATACAATATACTTTGATTTGGATTTTATTAATTAATAAATGGACTGTATGAAACTTTAAAATATCTTTACAAAATTCGATACGAGAAATTCTATTTTACCGAACTGCAAACGTATGAAGGAAATTACTCCCGAAATGATAGTGCACAACTACATACCTTAATTGATGAAGATGAGGTCCGTGTGGATGGCCAGCGATCCTGGGCGTCCTCGTCAGCAGAGAACGTGCGAGCTCGTCTTACCGTTCACCTTGGACTCGGGAAACCTCACCGCATTCACAAATCCACAACGCACAATGTAGTTGGCACTATTAACTCTAGTTTTACAATGGAATTAGACTGAAATGTGACTTTTATTAGTTTTAATTCATTTAAACACCGCAGCGTGTGTTCAATCAAGTTCGACGAAAAAGGCAATGGCTGCCGGAAATGGCTAGTGCAGCTACTAATCCTACCGGATGCTGATAGTGTTGTTATAACCAAAACCGACATTCATACGAAAGTTGAACATACTTTTCATATACGTTGAGTCATACACCCTGGACATACGGTCGAGGAATTTAATTTCCTACCCATTTTGTACCTTGTCATAGTAGCTATAATATGACAGTCCTAGCAACTTTCATATTGATTGTCACTGTGACAAGGTACGAAATGGGTAGGAAATTAAATTCCTCGACTGTACGAGGTTGAGTCACACAACCATCGATATATCGGAGCGGCCAAGGCCAAATATCAAACGGGATGTAATTATTGTAAAGGTGCGGTTAAACTAAAAGAGCATTTGCTGTTCTAACCTCCCACTCTACGAAATTCGATCGGTACACAAAACGTGGTTGGTTGATTTCTTAGAACGGGCGCTAGAACAGCGAATGCTCTTTTGGTTTAAACGCACCTTAATTAATATACCTAAATTATAATCATAACATAATTAATTGTATCCAGACGTTTCGAACTCCTTACAGTGTTACACTGAAATCACAAACTATACATTTCAAGGGCTTAATTCAAATTATAATAGCACATTCGGCTTTTTAGGGTTCCGTATTAAATAAGGAACCTTTATAATTTCAATTTTTGTGTCACTAAAGGGTTTATTTAATTATTTAAGGAAAACTTGATAGGCATTTCTTCAGAAATGTAATCTTTTCAGTCGCATTTCACAAGGGGTCGTGGCAAAACACAATAAAACCAAATCGCGCGAACCTACCCTCTATCACGGGACCCTTCAAATGGCGTAATTTAGGATCTGCGTCGGACCAAGATTGCGACGATACAAAATATGTTGAAATGCGGGTATTTCTCGGCGTTTTGTTTACTGTTTATTTTTAAACAAACAAGGGCATATCCATTAATCACGTCATACGATTTTGGCCTATTTTAGACTCCCCCACCCCCCCATGTTGGTGATATTTTTAGGGCCCCTCCCACCCCCTAGCCAATATGACATGTAATTTATTGCCAACTTAAAGTCAAAGTCAAAGTCAAAGTCAAATAATTCTTTATTCAAATTGGAATAGCAACAAACTCTTTTGAATCGTCTAGGTATTGAAACTACTTCCGGTTCGAAACCTACACCGCTGACCCAAGAAGAACCGGTAAGAAACTTGGCGGGAATTATTTTTTCAATCAATCATGGTACATCTTACAACTAACATGCATTAAAAAAAAACATAAAATTGATTTTAAATAAATTGAAATAGAATAATAATAACAAGAGATGTAAAGTCTCTAAAAAGTCAGAACATTTATAAGTAATAATTTATAGAGAAGTAAAGGTTTCTCTCCGAATAGGTATATAATAATAACATTATACACCGTGTTTCTGGTAACACTCAAAACCTCAGACACCCCAACTGATTTTTATTTTTTTAAACTTATCTATAGTATTAATTTTTTAATGTGTTGTTTATTTATTTTTTTATTGGATGTTTGATTTTCTGTACAGCTCTACTCGACTTTTAACTCTACACTCAATAAAACAATTGCTAGCTGCTATCATAAACCTTGAAACTATTTATTTGTGTACATTATTGCAACGACATAAGATTTACCAATATACAGCTATGTCGCTGTAAACCACTTTAAAGCTTTGTCACAGTAAACTTTAAATTGCACAGCTAAGCAAACTTAACCCAACATTCAAAATGACAAGGTTGTAATTAGGTACGAGTTTGATTTCTTATGACACTCGAGCGTTTTCAAATTAGGCCAGTTGCACCAAGGATTAAGGACTAAAGCATAGATGTAGTACAACATTTATTATACAACTATCCTTATCTTGCTTGCCAATTAAATTCGGTGTCAAAAAGAGATGTACGCACGTTTTCTATTTCAGAATTACCTGTGATGTCACTGGGTTTATTTATTTGAAAACGGTCAGTTCACATGTTGCTCCACCAAACTTTTTGTTAGAAGATAATTATGACCTTTAGAATTAAAAAGACTTGTTCTTATCAAATGTAGGTATGGAAAAAGAGTATTTTTAGTCTCTTTTTACCACCAGCAGCAGTCTCTTTTTAGCAAAGTAAGTTAGAAAGAGACTGCCGCTTTGAAATTGTAGCTGTATAAAACCGGGCCCCAGATTATGACACTATCCGTTATGACTGCTTGCTTATGCTGATACTTCACTTGGCGTATGTATTTGCGTTTTGCCTCTTGCTCCCATTAGTATACAGGTGGAAGCGGGAATCATAACGCAAACACGCCACCTCCTACTCAATGTGCGAAATATTCCCTAATGGTGTTGTATGGTGGCGTGTGGTGTATCTGTGGCAACAGGAATATGTTAACATTATATCTGTAAAAAATCGACTGTTTAGCTATCACAGCTCATAAAATAACAACCTGGTTACAGACAAGCGGAGACACAGACGGGCGGACAGAAAGTGAAGTCTAAAGGCCCTTCTCCACAGTTGCCGAACATGGGCGATCGTACGGGACGCAACTTTATTTTTTAACGCAAATTTATTTAGAACTTGTATAGCTACGTCCGTATAATCTCCTATGTTGGCCAATTTTGTGAAGGGCTGGAAGGCCGAGTCTCTTTTATTTACACGAGAGTGTGTATCTTTTGTTCGTGTTTATAGCCGTTAGTTCATAGCTTAGTAGCTTACGGTGAGACCAGTGTCTAAGAGCTCGTTCCCACTATGTAGGATGTGGGCCGATTATTAATCGGCCGTTCCGGTGGCAAAACATTTTACATTTTACATGCTGTTCACACTCGTCAGACAACGATTTTGTGTCGGAGCCAACATAAAATGTCGTCCGTTTTGCCAGTCCTCCCATTCCGATAAAAAATCGTGTCGGATCTCGCTCGCGTACCAGTCGATATGGCGATTTTCACATTTTGTCGGGTGTCGGGACGACTCTGCCCGCGCCGCACGCACCCCCAGACACCCGCTGCCACTGATTGAACAGTACGCCAACACCCGATTAATAATCGTACCGACAACCTATGTACGTAGTGGGAAGTGGGAACAGTGACGCCGACATACGATTGAAAATCGGCAAGACAGCCGACATGCGGGAACGAGCTCTTCAGGCACTAGGTAGTTTCACCGCGAGCTATTCACTATCAAGTCAACTATGAACTATTGCAGTGGCGAACTATCACCGCCATGCGAGTATCGCCATGTCTCATTTATTTACACAGGATCTTTTGTTCGTTTTTATACGTAGGTATTTTATACCACACGAACGACCGAATAAAAAAAGCAACTCTTTCATAGATATTTACTGTAATGACCAATTATGTACATCCATAAAAAATATAAAAAAAACTTATTTATAATTTTATTTACTAGTTACGGTGTTCGCGGATGTTCACGGGCGGGGCACATAATCTAGGGGGTTGAGCTCCTGACAGACGATAGTGAAAAGGGTGTTGCTGCTCGTCTTCGAAATTCTCCAAATATTCTTATGATCACAGTTAAACCGACGACCAGCTTGTCGTGTGCTAGCCGTCGGATTAACGCGAAAATACTCTAAGACGGCCTCCTCGAAATCAGGGTTCATTTCATCATGCCTTTCTCTGGCCATTGGTGGTCGAAAAAAACCGTAGTCCCGAAGTCGTTGAGTAGGTGCGGCCATGGTGGCATTCGACACGGCGACACCAAACTCCTCTTGATAATTCCTTACCGCTAAATTGACATTGGCATTGCAGCGTGCTAGCGTTCTTATCATTTCACAGTATTAAACGTTCGTGAATCTAAACGCCATGATAATTAGAAATATCAACGTATCAACGCAATGAACACACAAATTAAATTGACAAACAACGTCAAACTCGTAGCGGAAAAAATAAACGTCCAGGTAACCAGCCATTATTACCAAAATACTGAAAAAGGTATACAACCTTCAGCAATGCGATATGCACAATATTGTGATTGTTGTATTAAGAATTTGTAGACTGGGCACGTAAAAAATAACTAAAAATACAAATAAAAATAAAAATATTACCCCCATCAAGATATAGCTCAATCGATTCTACTCCCGATTCTGAACAAACGGTTTTCTGGTTTTTGGTGTTAAGAGAAACACCGTGTATAATGCACGTTTGGAGATGTATAAGGTCTCCAAGCGTAAATTATCGTAATTGAATGTCATGACTTTAACAAATTAATAATTAAATCCTAAATTACTCCCACGGTGTTTTATCATTCATGTAGTCTTGTGTACTATAATAAGCTTTAGATATAAGTTTACGCTTTACAAAATTCTTAAATTTATTGACTGAAAATTCAGTAACATTTACTGGAAGTTTATTATAAAATCTTACACAATTACCCATGAATGATTTCCTTATTTTATGGAGCCGAGTGGCGGGTACTGCGAGCTTATGTTTGTTTCTAGTATTAATATTATGTATGTCACAATTTTTCCTAAAATTTATAATATTTTTATGTACATACATAATATTCTCATAGATGTATTGAGAATACAATGTCATTATATTAATAACCTTAAACTTATCTCTAAGTGAGTCTCTAGGGCTCATTTTATATATCGCTCGAATAGCCCTCTTCTGCAGAACAAAAATAGTGTTAGTCTCTGAATTGGCAGCACTGCCCCTTAATAAAATGCCATACGACATAATGCTATGAAAATAACTAAAATATGCTAACCGAGCTGTATCGACGTCAGTTAATTGACGGATCTTGCTCACTGCAAAAGCTGCAGAACTCAGTTTATTCGAGAGATTAGATATGTGAGGACCCCACTGAAGCTTAGAGTCTAGTGTTATACCAAGAAAGACTGTACTTTCAACTATTTCCAATTCCTCACCTTTCACAAATATACTAGCCTGTTGATGCTTTACGTTACTTGTAACAAATTTAATACATTTAGTTTTTTTCTCATTCAACATTAAGTTATTCATATTAAACCAGTTTACTACTTTAGAAATAGCATTGTTTACATCATTCCAAGCTTGTTGCTGTCGTTTGACTTTAAAAATAAGTGAGGTGTCGTCTGCAAACAATACTATGTCATGGTGGGTCTCTATGAGATGTGGCAAGTCATTTATGTAGATAAGGAAAAGGAAAGGCCCCAATATAGATCCCTGTGGTACACCCGTGGAGACCAATGACCCCGGCGATCGCTGTCCATTCACATCAACCCTTTGTATTCTACCGCGTAAATAAGATTCCAGTAAATTTAATGCTGATCCTCTAACTCCATAATGGTCTAGCTTCCTGATCAATGTTTCATGACAAACGCAGTCGAAGGCCTTGGACAAATCACAGAAGATACCTAAAGCATCTCGTGATTCCTCCCAGGCATCAAATATTTGTTTAATTAATTCGACACCAGCGTCAGATGTTGAGCGCCCCCGAGTAAAACCAAATTGCTTGTTATGCATTAAATTGTTTACGTTAAAGTGCTTAATTAATTGCGATAAAACTATTTTTTCAAAAATTTTGCTAAACGTTGGTAGCACAGATATAGGTCTAAAATTAGTGGGGTCTGAAGTGCTACCGGATTTGAATAAAGGAGTTACTTTACTATGTTTCATAAGATCAGGAAACTCACCACAATCAACACAATGATTAAATATTACTACCAATTCAGGTGCTACGATTTCAATAAGGGATTTGACGACATGAACAGAGACTCCCCAGAGGTCAGAAGTTTTCTTGACATTGATGGATTTAAATGCCTTTATTACATCTGAGATTTGAATATGTTCAAAATTAAAGTCGTTACTACACATAGGGACGTTATCTCTTAATAATATAGTGGCAGACGAAGGTGATGAATTTAAATCCTTAGTTATGGAGACTGGTATATCGGTGAAAAAGTGCTCAAATTCTGTTGCTACTTCTAAACTTGACTCTATAATTTTGCCATTAATTTTTAATTTAGGATCGTGGAATCTATGCTTTGATCGACCAGTCTCCGCATTAATCACTTTCCAGGTTGATTTAATGATGTCGGAACTATTTTTAATTTTTTGGGACAAATAATCGCGCTTAGCTTTATTACAATCAATCTTAAATTTCTTAGAATATTGTTTGACGTGTTCTTTAAATTCATCACTCGTATTAAACCGCCGTTCCTCATACAATGCATACAGTGCTCGTCTACGTTCATACAAGTCCGCAGTGGCCCACTCACTAAAAGCAGATGCACCACCAACCACAATCTTTTTGGAAGTGAATATTTTGTTGTAATGTTTCATAAAAATGTGAAAGAATGAATTATACATGTCATTGGAGTTAATGTTGGAAGACAGAATAGGTAGCGTCTGCACTAAACTTTCTTTCATTCGTTCAACACGGCTTGTGGTTACTGGCACAAAAGTAATTTGTTTTCTAATGTTATTTTTCCTAATAGTCTCAAACGTTAATAATTGACCTAAATGATCTGACTCTAAATTACTGATTACTTTTTTGTTAACAGGAAAAATATCAGTAAAAATGTTATCAATACAAGTCGCACTAGTTGCACTGATACGAGTAGGCTCCATAAAAATGTGGTTGAGTTCAGAAGACTTAAATAGATTCAACAATCTTGTACTTGTTGTTGAATTTTCTAAAAGGTTAACATTAAAGTCGCCGCATATAAGTAACTTCTTACCCAAACTGATATTTTATGAAGCACAGATTCCATTACACTTTCAAATTGCTCAAAATTACTTAAAGGCGGCCTGTACACACACACAACAATAAATTTATCTAATTCAATAGCACTCAATTCTATAGTCCGTTCAACAGATAGAGAAACAATGTCCTTACGTTCCTTAAATTTTAATTGTTTATTTAAAATAATTAATGACCCACCATGTATGGAACTAAGTCTGTTAAACGAACTAGCCACCTGGTGATTATTAAACTGAGGCACCACTTCATTACTTTTTAACCAATGTTCAGTTATACATAGAATATCAATATTAAATTCATTTAAAAAAAGTTCAATCTGCAAATCTTTTGCTCTAATACACTGAATATTTTGATGAACCAGGTGGATGAGTTTTCTATTATTATTACAATTTTCAATTAATTTATTAGAAACTAATTTGCCAGAGATATGGCACTCTTTTGTCTTATCAATTAATTTAAATTATTGGTTAAAATTGGAACCAATTCCGAGTTCATAATAGACTGCTCAATAGGAGCACAGTTATTTGCCAAATTTTTGGCAGATATATCAAAACAATAGGATAGCGACAGAGCTATTTGTCTCTTACAATAATTAGAAAGGTAAAACTTACCTTTAGTCATAGAAATAATAGGAAAATAATACTTATTCTTATTAACATAATTGTTAATGTCAATTAGCCTAAACTTATTACTATAATTACATGTACACAGCTTGTACATGGTCAGATTTAAATTATATCTAGTATCATTTTCTGTCTTTGACATTTCATTACAGTATGGAAATATAAACATGATAATCTCTTTAACTTTAAGAGTATTTAATTCTTCAAAGAATTTCATTAGATTATTTTTGTAAAAACTCCTCGGCTCCCTACAAGAATAAGCAGAGTACTTTGTACATTTAAATTACTGTCATCTAAAATTTGACGCAAAATATCATTCAAAGAAGCTGAAGGCAAACAATTGTTGAAAATGCGGGGTCCCTTTAAATACCTGTTCAAAAATGAGCCCATGTGTCTTCCAAATTCATCACAATACATAACTACATTATGTTCGTTATGTTCAGCAGGCTTAGCACATGATTGGTGCGACAGTATGTCGCCGCGAGATAGATGTCCCGTCCTTCACTAGCTGTATTAACAAAAGAGGGACGGATAGACTATCTCGCGGCGAGATACTGTCGCGCCAATCATGTGCTAAGCAGGCAGGTGTATGTAATTGTGTATTGTAGATAGAATTATTACTACTCACATCTAATGGTAAACTGGTACACAGATCAGGTTTAATTAAACTCATTGACAAGCGACCACTCTGTTGTTTACACATACATGACTGGCCGAGTGTGAATATTAAATCATTCATTGCCAAAGTATATTCATTTATCACTTTCTTGGAACTATTATTTAAACTTTCTAATGATTTTATTGAATCCTCTAAACTTTCAATTTTTGATTTTAACAACTGTATATCAGTTTCATATTGTAATTTACTACTTAATAATAGAGCAGAATATGCATTCAACCTATCCACTAAATTCACATTAATTTTGCAAAATTGCAATTTCTTGAAAAACAAATTATTTTGTTTTGTTAACTTATTATTTCTTTCTATTATTTTCTTAATCTTAATATATTTCTTTACTTTCTTACGACTTCACTTCACTATCCTAGGAGTTGGGGAATCAGCTGCAGTAGTAACAATTAACTTTGGGTCGGGCTCGACCAGTTCTTCGAACAGACTGTGTGTGTGGGCCGCTGAGATATTGTTCTGGGCCTCTTGTAGTATGTTGATGTGTTCATGGGCGTCATGCAGAGCTCTCTTCAATGAACTGATATCATTCATGGCTTGCTCATATGTAGCCGAGCACTCAGTAAACTTGTCCACCGTCTCTTGTAGCTGTACCCGCTGTGAGTTTACATCATTATATGCTATTTCTAGAGTACATAGCTCTTTTTTAAACTTATCTTTACTATCAAGGGCTGACAACAATTCCCTCTCACACTCTTCCCTTTCATTGAGCAATTGAGTATTCAACTCCTTGCAAGTTTTCAATTCAATCAAGGTAAGCTGGAGCTTGTCTAGAGTTTCCTGCTGGCGAGCTGCAGCGGCTGTGGCTCTGCGAGTCAGCATTATTAATGTTTATTAGGAAAAAACAACTTGTAAGGAAAAACAAGACAAGGAATCGCCTACTCAAGCCGAGTGATAGCTACTTACAGTATACACATGAAATAATGACGTCTCACTTTGCCTTTATGAATTTGCAATGAAAGTTCTCTTATTTTACTAAATTAAAACAAAATTGTCGTAGATTACCGAGTAAAATAAATAAATAATCTTAAGTAGTCCTTTTAATATCACTTCAAAACAGCAAAACAAACAGGTAAATGTCCGCGAAGCTTTAAAACTCAGTCCAGGGTTTAACATCTGGTTATGATTCAAAAGTGGTTTAAAAAAGAGGTTAAATATTTTTTTTACTAGCTATAATACTGTTTAGCAGAGAGTAACAAAAAAATACACGTGATTTGTCCGATGACGCCCCCTCCCCTATGGTAATAATTGGTGATTTTTTCTTGAACCCCCCCCTTCCTCTATATATATACAGTGTGTCACACACTGTGTGTGGCCTACAACCGGGGAGAAAATTTAAAGCTGATCAACAATCATTTCCACATATTGTAATTAAAAAAAAAACTTTTTTTGTAATTTTATGTTCATATATTTTTCATTATTATGGGTTTATTTACTTGAATTAAAAATTATCAATAACTTATCATTTTTGAATCATTGAAAAATGTACAAATTTTTTTTAAACCGTAACAAATTAGTGTAAAAATAAAAACAAAATTATTGTTATGGCTTCGTACCTGGTATACTATCAAAATGTCTTGCGACTGACAAGCTACGACATCGTGATGCCAAGATCCAGTACTAAAGGCCCATAGCTTGAATGACAATATCTCCGAACTTAACCACTTTGAAACGCCGGGACCTTTACAGGATTATTGCCGATAGTCTAAGGAGTCACTCATTTCATTTTTCTCCCGTGTTAAAGGCCACACACTGTATAGTATGGCGTGATTAATAGACAACCCCAAAGCCGTGCCATGAGTTGGAAAGTAAAGGATACGTTAGGTTTTACTCGATACGTAATGCATTCTATCGTGCTCACACTGACATATTGCAGCGAGCGCGATGGCCTCATGAAAGTCATTTCACTCGATACGTAATGGCCCGGCCACATTGGTCTAAGGCGACCGGCTTAGCGGAAAACCATACGTGCGTGAGGGAATACCCATAACGGCATGCCGCTCCAACTCAGGGATTCGCTCGCCGCTGGGCGCCTTAGACCAATGTCGTGGCCCCTTTATGTACAGAGTGGACCACTGATAAGTTCACTTTTCATCTCAGTCACTAACGTGAAACTTAAAATTATAGGTGTGGAAAAAAGATTTTATTTCATAACTCATTTTATACATTTTAAATGTAAACTGTGGCGTAAGCATGGGCGGTTCTCATGCTTTTTTGAAAACTAGAGAAATTATGTGACTTATGAAGTTTGGGTTAACTAAAAGATTTTAATTTGGCAAAAGATTGAACACATTCTATAATAAAAAAATCTGATTCACCTAAATTATGTATTTTAAGTTATTGGCTTTCGGGGCTTATGGCTATACCACTCAGCAACTCGATCATGTTTCTCAATTTCGTTCTCAGCTTGGCTGGCTTCCGATCCGCCGTCGCAGAGATGTACATGTCCTGTCCTTGCTTTTTAACGTACTTTTCAATCCTTCTTCGCCTCCTTACCTTTCTGAAAGATTTCTTTATTTAGCTGATGTCAGTAATCACCGTTTGCGTTCAAGTGCTAACCTCACTCTTGCTTTACCGTGTAATAAGTCTCGAACATACTCTAGATCTTTTTTGGTGCGTGCTGTGAAATTATGGAATGGGTTGCCGCTGTCCCTCAGACAGGCTCAGTCTGTAACGTCACTCAAGAACGGTCTGAAGAAGTTGTGGCTCTCCGACAGTTTGTGAAATGGTTGAGTATTTTATTTTTATTTTATTTATAGATATGTAGTATATGTATTTTACATTATAACTATATGTGTAGTTTATGTACGAATTAAGCATAGTAGGTAATATAGTATATTTACAGTAGTCATTCAAATCACGCACTGTACACGTTTGTTTGTCTATCTCTTGTTTCATATAGTTCTCTCTTTTGCTCAAAGGTTAACTGGAAGAGATCCCTTACAGGGATAAGTTCGCCCTTGTACCTTTTTGAATTGTTGTGTATTTTTTTACCTGTTTTATTTGTGTGCAATAAAGAATTTACATACATACATACTCAGCCACCCGGTCTGAGTGTACCTGGATAGGGAAACTCGTATGTCAGATGTTATGAATTCTTGTAATGTCAGCTACAATCACAATCCTTGAATATTTTCTAACCGGCTGTACAGTTGGCATCTGGGACCCCCGTTTCGCAAATATGATCCCAAAACTTTATTGACTAAAGTTAAGATGGCGCATATTTCCTAACCACGCAAAAGGTCGTATGTACGAAAGAGCTTAGTTACAATTAAAGATAATCAACCTTATTTGCTTTGACATAAGGCTTATTAATGGAACTTTAAATGTATATTCGCTGGTATGTAAGTCGTTTTTTAATCAGCTTAGGATTTCGTGCCGATGCCAAAAGATTTTCTTGCCGTGGGCAATAAAAGCAGATACGCCCTTATGCAGGAAAGTTCTGAAAGAGAATGTTCTGGAGCTTTCGGCTTTTGGGTTCTTTATTGTTTTCGTTGTCTATTGTGTAAGCAATCTTTAGTATTAGCTATTAAGACGAAAGAGGCGATACAAGTATACACAATTTATGAAACGATTTCCGTTTATTAAGTTCCAGTTCTTCGAGTCGAACGGAGAATAGTTGCATCCAAGATATGATAATATGTTTCTGTTGTCTATCCATCTTGTGGGTGAAAGTCGTACGCTGCGTTTGTCAAACCGTTTTCTCCACTTTTCGACCCCAACGGCCATCTGGTTCAAACGCAAACCCATGTTCGGAGTCTTTCCGGTGGACAATGTACATAAAAGTTAAGGCCTATAAAGCTAAATTTTCTTATGAAAGCCATATCTTCATTAAGACGTACTCCTGTTTCATTGCGTTGTATGTTAAAAATGATTACTACCTGTCCACAGGCTTTTAACTATCGACCACAGGAAAGAAAAAGTGCGTGTTCAGCTGAACTGTAGAGCCCCTTAACTTTTGAAACGTCCACCGAAAAGACTCATAACATGATTTTAAGTTTGATCCATCTGCTTTGCGTGCAATTTGGCATGCCCATTGCCAATTGATAATCCGGAAGGCTATGTCGGTGACTTTAGTTTGTCTACGGATCTCCACACTTCGATCACCTGGTGCAACCCCGCGTGAGTCTTGAGAATTTTAAATGAATACCTACGTAGGTTTTATCTTGTTTACCTTTGAATGATGGCTTATTGTATTCACTTCGGAATGATTGATAATGTTCGTGCCGTAATAATTTGTGTTGAGAGTCGTTGTCATCTACTAGTATAATTAGGCTAAGCACTTGTGCACGATTTTTCCTTAAATAAAGAATAAACAAAAGGCTAGTAAATTATGTTTTACGAACAAATCGATTTAATTATTACAAAATTTTATTTAATTTCACCCGTCACGATAGATAGATACATAGATAGATTCATTTATTTCTTCATGAAAATTACAAGTTATTTGTTTACAAATAGCAAAAAATCACAAAATTGTTATGTAATTATAATTTTGTGAATTGGTGCGATATTTCAAGTTCTCCAAATCATGCAAGTTTAAAGACTTTCTGAGTACTGGTTGAGCTGAAATTTTGTATACATACATATGTAAGTCGTATAAAGCCGTAACGTAAGACCTTGTGGGGCTGAACTGAACAGGTAAAAGGTCAAGATGGCGGCTTTTACTGTGCTCTTCGAAAGGTGAAGTGGCTCTAGATAGGTTATTAGAGTGTATTGTTTCTTTGGAATATAAAGGCGGAAGTGTTGACTTGGTAGAGAAAAGAAAATTATAGACTTTGTTGTATTTGTCATTAAACTGCCAAGATACTGGCCCCTATTTCACTATGATGACTTATACTGACGTCACAGGCCATCGTAGGCTACAACTACCGCTTACTAATGGATAGTCCATGTGCTTGTTTGCTAGGAACATGGAATTATAAAAAAAAACATTCATAGCATGCTAATAAAATACTTTATTTTTCGAAGATTGTGACAAGGTTTAGAAGATTTTTCGTTAGTTTTTGATATAAGTTTCAGCCCCTATCAGAATTGTTACAATTGTCGTGTTTCTTGAGATTATTGTAATTTTACTCAGCAAAAAGGTAGCTATTACCACTGATATATTAAAGTTTTTGCAATACATTTTATATTGATGGCAAATGAACACACGCGGATTAGCAAGCTGTAGTGGCAATGGGCAGGCCACATTGCACGCAGAGCAGATGGTCGATGGGGTCGAAAAGTGCTCGAGTGGAGACCACGGTTAGGCAAACTCAGCGTATGACGTCCACCCACAAGATGGACAGACGGGACACGCTGGATGCAGGTCGCATCTAACCGGTAAATGTGGAGGCCTATGTTCAGCAATGGATGTTTTATGGCTGAGATGATGATGATGATGATGATTGTTCGCACTTCACTGTACTAATTTAGACTGTAAGTACTTGCACTTAAGGATCACTTCACTACTGTCACTTTACTATTATTTCACTTTACTATGCACTGTTTTCGCTGTATCCCGGTTGGTTACTGGCTTCGTAATATGAAACTTCAAGGCTCCATTGTTTTCAGGTAATACCATGGTAATACATCGTTATCAAGTTTGGTATTTAAAAACTCCATCTAGCAGCAACTTTAAATCTCAACAATGATGATGAAACACACACCCGTGAATATGGATTCATAAACGTTTCTTAACAAACCGCTAAGTATGTTTGTCTCTTGGATTAAACATTTATGTTTAGTTTTTAGACACATGTCTGACTTAATAATTAACCTCACACAGATTCAGTTTACAACTTGGAAACCATTTTGTTTCCCAACTACTGGACAAAAGACTTGACTAACCCGACTAGCGGGTCTACCGAAAACTTCGAAATACGAAAATTTCGAAGATTCCGTCTCTCTGTCACTCAAATGGCTCCTTCGTTGGAATGAAAGGGACAGATGCTTGAAATTTACAATTTTCGCATTCCGCGTTAGTAGGCTCGACCACCCATAAAGGCACTTCCGTAAATCAAAGCAAACTTACTCAAGCATTCAAAAACGTCGCAAGCGCCACTCTTATAGATACACCTTATTGTATTGTGATTAGGTTCGAAATCGTAGTGTAGATAAGAGCTTTTAGTGAGTTGTATTTGTCTAATCGTAAACCTCTTCATTTCTAAAGCGACATCTAAATGCCCTGAAGTTTGGGGTCAAAATATACAGATGGTGCAATTTGTACTAGCAGTACAGTCGAGCGTTAAAAATTCACGTCTGAATGAGAAATACAGTGTGTTACATGACCTAGGCTTTTACGAAAATGGCTAAAATACGCGTTACTGGCATTTGATTTCAAGTTTAAGAGATGACAAATATTTAAATTAACTGTACCATTAATCTTATATCCTTCAAACGATCAATGTAACGCGTATCCTGCTTAGTTGTCAAATGCGAGTGGCTGCGGATTGTCATTCATCATCATCATCAGCCTATGATAGTCCACTGCTGGACGTAGGCCTCTCTTATTAACTATGCGTATAAACGCATTAGGAGGTAAATGCCCATAATCGCCACGCTGGGCAAGCAGATTGGCGATCGCAGTAATGTGTCCACTATGATGACGCTGCGGCCCATCATCAATCTTTTATGAAATAGTGGTCGGTGAGACTTCAATCCCTTAGTTGACTCTTACGACACCCTCAGGAGGAGTTGGGGTGGTGACCAATGTATTCTTACTGCCGTCACCACACGGCGGATTGTCATTGTCAAGCGTTAATTAACGATTCATTACGAAGTACATTGTTTTTCACTGAACTTTTCTAAAAAAATTAAGTACGTTTCAAATCCAAGTTTTCAATCAAATAATACTAAAGATTGTGTTAAAAATCTGCATCTCAATCCTAGATCTCAATAAAAGACTTCATGATAGTAATACGCTGTATATGTGTAGGTATACTTTCTGAATGTATGTCCACGGCACGAGGATCAAAATCGTGAGTATTTAGTTTTGTATCTGTATACAGCCCCGCTACGCAGTCTACAAAGTTTCCTTTAATATAATTTGGTAGCCAGCTATGAAATGGGAATAACTTTCCCATCTCGTAGCCGGATTTGGTAGCTGGCTTCTAAATGGGAAATATGGGAATTGGTAGCTTACTAAGCGTGATTACAAATCAGTAATGGAAAAGTCCCATTTTGTAACCAGTTATAACACGGGATTCTATTTCCCGTTTTGAAGCTGATTATGATTACTAAACGTGGTTAGAAATCGGTAATGGCAAAGTCTCGATTTAAAGCCAGTTACCTACTGATTTTTTTCCCATTTCGAAACTGGTTACGAAACTTTGGCTACCAAACGGTACTAAAGGCGAAGTTTGGCTTCCCGGCGTTAATGTACTATTATGTTTATGTCACAAAGAAAAACAAGAGAAAAACCTTATAATCACAAAGATAGCATTACCTACAGCTAGCTTTACTGACCCAGCGCGGTATTTACAATCAACGTGTGAACATGAAGATATATTTGCGAAATGTTGAAACCTTTGAAGTCGAACGTGTGTTTAGGGCTTGCAACACGAACATTTGAATACTTTAAATATTTTATTCGGTTCATTTTGTAATAGAATACTACAACCATGAAAACATGTTTAATTGGAATAGTTTTTTACAGGGATATTTTAAAATGTTTTCACGAAATACTGGTATACCCTAAATAGTAAAACAAGGATTCCCTAAATTATACATCAGGTGAGGAAAATCTCTAGTTATATTTTTAGATTACTGCAGTATTATATAACATTAACATGCACGTTAGTAATTTTTTCTACTCCGTACTTTTATTTGTCAAGCCCCTATCTTACAGATGTCAAGATAAGTCTATATTGTCTATTCCCTATAAACGCATTCGGGCATACACGCAGTCGCAGTGCGTTTTTCGATTTTAAGACACTTCGTGTAAACAAGACGTAATGAAATGCATGGCTGCCACCTAATTTTAAAATGTTATTTCTGAAGAATAGTAAACCATAGAGGAGCTTACTTTTTAATTTTGACGTTTCCCGCCCGACCTTGATGATTATTAAAATTGTGTTTGTCAAAGAATATTTCTCAAATTTACAATTTTATTTCAAAATAAGTGTGTGGTCGTAGAAAAAGTATTGTATGCAACATTGTTTAACTGAGTTAAATAATGCTCGTGGCGTCTTTAATAACAATTTTCGGCTTCGCCTCAAATTGTTACCCACGCCACTCAACTTTTTTTACCTCTCTTAAACAAGGGTTGCATAAAATACTATACTTACATTAAAATAAAAACTTCAAATGAATTGCATAACTCAAAATAAAAACTGAATATTCGAGTACCTGAAGTTTTCGCATATTTGGTAACCCTATGTGCGACACATTACATGAAACACGTGGCATAAAAGAAGTACGCACATCGACCTTACGGCATTGGAATTAGGTCGAAGATTGTATACATACTTATCAGCGAATCCATTGTCTAACACAGTTAATAATTGAACTGTTTTGGACTTTATGTTCTTCGTAATAAGGGTCATGAATGGTCAATAATTGTTGAAGTGTTTAGGTGGTGCGAGGCACGTACTATGGGCGAATTTACGCGCGAATAAAACGTGGTGTGGCGAAGTTACGAGAAAGAGCCCTTTTTCTTTATTTGCTGAACGAGATTTCTATCTTTAGTTTCACTTTGGGAGCTACGATTGTGAAGGTTAATATCTAATAGTGAATTAGACATGAATATCAAGTATACACGGTGGAATTTAATCGGTGAACAGGAACCCATTTTTCTAATTCAGTAATCGATGGCGGTCACGTTTATGTAGTACTTAAGTGGAACCAAGTTTTTTTTTTAGCATAAAATTTTTTATTTTCAACATAATCGGGCAAACCGTTTTTGAATAAATACAGAAACCTACACTGATCATGGCCCTACATGGCCATCATCTTCGGTTTTTTTAGTGAATAGTCTTTTATTGGCCTTATAATTGCGACTTTTCTATATTTTCTGCTTTCGCATAAAAAAAATTTATGTTAAAAAAAAACTTGGTTCCACTTAAGTACTACATAAACGTGACCGCCATCGATTACTGAATTAGAAAAATGGGTTCCTGTTCACCGATTAAATTCCACCGTGTATATTATCTAATGTAAAAAAAATACTGGATTCGAACTTCAAACCCGCCAACGCAGACACATACCTATTAATTTACTCATAAATAATGACTTGGAAAAGGCTTTCGATCGGGTGCCGAGGGAACTAATCTGGCAAGCTCTACGAGCTCATGGTGTGCCAGAGGCCTATATTCACGTCGTCCAGGACATGTACCGAGACATCACAACGAGAGTGCGTAGCCCTGCTGGCATAAGCGAAGAGTTCCAAGTAAAAGTTGGTGTTCATCAAGGCTCGGCACTCAGCCCACTCCTATTCAATCTCGTAATGAATCATCTGACGTCTCAGCTGCAACGATCTCCGCCTTGGGACATCCTGTACGCTGATGACATAGTGCTCACAAGCGAAGACTCCAGCACCCTGCAACGGATAGTGGAGCAATGGAGAGATTCTCTAGAAAGAGCCGGGCTACGAGTGAGTAAGGAGAAAACTGAATATATGCATTGCAATTTCAGCAACACCAACAATAATGCCAGTATTTTCTTACAAAACTATCAGCTGAAAACGGTCTCCCAGTTCAAATACCTCGGTTCTATTATCTGCCATGACGGGACAATAGACACGGATGTCACTCATCGCATTAACACGGGGTGGATGAAGTGGAGAGAACTTACGGGTGTGCTTTGTGATATCAGAATGCCAGTCCATATCAAAGGCAAAGTATATAAAACAGCAGTGCGCCCAGCAATAACGTATGGGGCTGAATGCTGGCCACTCAAAAAGCAGCAAGAAAACAAAATTCACGGCGCTGAAATGAAAATGCTTAGATGGGCCGGCGGCGTTACGAGACTGGACCGTGTAAGGAATACTTACATAAGAAGCAGCTTCAAAGTGAGACCTATTCAGGAAAAAGTGGCGGAGAGTCGACTTAGGTGGTATGGTCATGTGATGCGGCGACCCCCAGACCACATGACCAGAACGGTCCTTGATATGGCTGATGCGGTACGGGGACCAGGGAGACCCAAGACAACCTGGATGGCAGTTGTTAGAAAAGACCTTAGAGATAGAAAACTAACACCAGAGACGACCCAGGACCGAGCGGCCTGGCGACGCATGATTAGAAGGGCCGACCCCAAGTAAATGGGAAAGCGCCAGGCAGAAGAAGAAGAATGACAAACAACACAACAAACAAACAACAGTCTGCCTGCGACAGGTGTAACGTCATGCCCGAAACGTCAGGATATAATTAAACGTAAGTATACGCGATTAAGACCCGTTTGTCTTTAAAATATGAGTGATAATCGTGAAAGTTTAAATCAATATAACACAACAAGGGTCTTAATCGTGTAAGCCCACGCTTCCTGACGTTTCGAGCATGATGTTACACCAGTGGTCGCAGGCAGACTATTGTCATGGCGTTAGGGTGCATGTCCAGATATTTGTAGCACGACGGCCGCTTTTATATATCTGCATTACTACCGCGAAAATTGATCTTCGTACATTTTGACACCTTCGTGGACACTCAACGCCTATATTTAGGCGTAATCTCATTGTTTCTTCTATTGTGTCTGGAGTAGTGTCCGCGAATGTGTTAAGGATTTTTCTTTGTCACTCCAACGAAGGCGCCATTAGAGTGAGAGAGACAAATGCTCGGAATTTGCGGATTTCGAAGTTTGCGGTAGGGCCGCTGATGGAGACTGTAGTTAGGTACAGTCAGCAGCAGATATCGCTTAGTGGGTAGGGTAGGGTGTTTACAATGATCTTAGCACACTCTTCATCATCATAACCGTCATCAGCCTATGTTAATCCACTGCTAGACGTAGGCCTCTCCCATTAACTATGCGCATAGACGCATTAGGAGGTAAATGCCCATAATCGCCACGCTGGGCAAGCGGATTGGCGATCGCTGTAATGTGTCCACTATGATGACGCTGCTGCCCATCATCAATCTTGTGAAATGTTCAATGACACTTCAATCCCTTAGTCGACTCTTACGACACCCGCAGGAGGAGTTGGGGTGGTGACAAATGTATTCTTACTGCCGTCACCACACGGCAGAACACTCTTATTATTCTTTTTTTAACAACCTCTTCTCTGCAATTTGCCTGTGTCAGTTAGGCATTAAGCTATACTCTGTTTGGTTTTGGTGTTTAAAAAAAGGTAAACAATCTTGCAGTATCTTTTTATTACAACTACGAGAAGAAAATAAGTTTTAGCAAATACACATAAAATAACAAGGAAATACAGTGATTTACATTGTTTTTGATTCAGTTAAATACCTAGTTTGGATTTTTATATGCATTTTTCAATAAAAAGATACTGCAAGATTGTTTACCTTTTTTTAAACACCAAACCAAACAGAGTATAGGTAGTGGTTAAGTATTCGAGTAAGTCATGAATGGTATTTGCTCATTAGCAAAACCATATATATTATTATTATTGATTTAAATATCTTGAGGGGCTATTATTTTGAAGTGCTTGAAGGTGTTCGAATTCTTATACACACTATTATAGTCTTAGCAATAAGGTCGTGCCAAGTTCATCTAAAACACCATGCTCTTTGTCAGCCTCCGTAGCCTAGTTGGTAGTGAACCTGCCTGATCCTGGCGAGGGCATTATTTGTGTATTTATTTATCACAAATATTTGTTCCGTGGTCGTGGCTGCCTATGTAATTAAGTATCTATATGTATTTATCTATTATATCTGTCGTCGCCTGGTACCCACATCACAAGCCTTAATTGAGCATACCGTGGGATTAGGTCGATTTGTGTGAGATGTCCCGAGATATTTATTTATTATTGTTTATTTATGCTCGCTTAGCAATACGCTGCTACTGACTGTACCTATGTCCTGTAACTCCAACAACTTAATAATAGTTGGCTTTTGTGGAAATTGCCCCCCGTTTTACCTGAACGCGAATTGGGTCAGGCCGGGACCGCGGTCGTCTAATTTATACTGTAGTAGAACGTAGAACCCACGTAATATGATCACGTTTGATGTGGACGGAGGAAGTAATAGTACATTACGATACAAGTGGGAAAAATTAAGTTCGAAACGAGTGGCGATGTTTTAAATCGACACGAGTTACGAATTTCGTTTTTGCACGTGTCTAGTACGACGTTTTTTTTAGTGCAGATGGCCCTCCAAAGTTTTGGACCTGACGTGAAATGACACACTTCTCGCACTAGAGCCTAAAAAAGGCACCACCTGTACTAAAATAGTATACAGGTGCGAAAAATTTAGTTCGAAACGAGTTAAATCGACAGGACAGTTACGAATTTCCGTTTCGCGACGTGTAATCGTACAACGTTTTTCAGTACAGGTGGCCCTCCGAAGTTTCGATCTGACAAAGAATTAATAATTATCCACTCATCCGAATTGACAATTGACCGATCAATTCGAATTAACGATTAGTAATCGTCAATCCTCAATCTGTGGATTTTGAATTAGTTTCTTCAATCGTCAATCCCCAATCCGTATTGATCGGTCAATGCTCTATCGTCAATTGTCAATTCGAATTGATTTTTTGCCAACACTGGCTATTTATTTACCTATTGCAAAAAAGATTAGAAGAAACATGGATCCATGACAAATATCTTCGGGCCAGTGGGTTAAAATCGGAGGTAGCTTTTAATATTTATAATGTTCACATTCATGCGTCATGGACCTTGACGCAACGGGACAGGGAAAAATAGACTAATGAAGAGGTACTGGGTATAGTTCAGGAAAGAAGAACATTATTAAAAGTGATTGAAAACAGAAGAGGAAAAATGAGAGGTCATTTACTTCGTCACGATGACTTCATTAAAGTTTTAATCGAAGGAATGATAGAAGGAAAAAGAAAAAGAGGAAGACCACGGAGAGCCTACATGGAGCAATCGAAGGAAACTATAGAAGTTGAAACGTATAGAGAGCTGAAGGAAAAGGCAGAGAATAGAATAGAATGGAAAGTACTGCACCGACAAGAGCCAAGCTCTTAAATAAATGATGATGATGATGAAATTGATAAGCGCCATATGTGTGACGTGCCTAAATTGAATAAACGTTATGTTAAGCTTGATTTTGTAAACTGCCTACATGGGTGATTGCCCGTTCTCGCCATCGCCATCAACATGAACGATCAAGGGCAAAAAAAAAAAAACTTTGTTGCTTATATCTAGAGAATAAGGCCTAAAATTGTATATATATTTATACCCTGTACTTTACACAAACGTTATTTAGTCAAACACCCCCCCGGGAGTAATCGCCTCGGGGCGAAATGAGATTTTTGTGGATCGCTTCAAAACGGGGTTATGCGATCGGCCGATCTTTCATTTAGCTCGGCTTGGGAAGTTAGGAAATACTGTGGTATAATTTAGTTCGCCAGTTTTAAAGAAGTTGCAAAGTAATTTTAAGTGAATAACATTTGTGGTGGTTTAGTGAAATTTCTAAGATATACGTTTGTGAAGTGTGATACGGGTGACGGGTGATAGTGGTGGTTGGTGGGTAGTTTAGCCGGTTCGCCAGCCACCTCTGGTTGTCGGCCACTACGTAGTAAAACGAAAATAACAAGAACTCTTTACCCTATGTATGCAAACAACATTTTAATCGGGTAGTTTCACTTGACACCTACACCTACACCTCTTTAAACTGGCTGCCTAATAATGTTCCAATTGGCTGATCAGTGCGTCGACAAAATTTGACTGTGTAGATGTGTCGCCATTTCAAGTAAAAAATTGCGCGAGCTATGTTTTTCGAGCTGAGTAAAAATATTGTATCTTTGATGTTTATAACATTGCTTATGTTTAAATGTATAGAATATTAGTCAAAGTATTGATATTTTGACCAAAATTCATGGAATATAAAGTAGAAACTATTAAAATTTGATGGCCGGTTAGCTAAATGCAAATTCACGAAACTCATAGGTCAACTTCATAGGACTAAACTGCTAAAATAAAAGCATACGTGAGATATGTTGTGTTTTAATGTGAAGTTAAATACATTTAAATTAATGTGCATACCTGGGATAACTCGGGGCATTTATACGAAAGTGATGTAGCAAAGTATTTTATCGACTAAAAATATATCGATGTTACTGTGAATGACAACATCAAAATGTTATTCGGCATAAATAAATATAAGGTACTTACTCTTCAATTAAAATATAAAATAAATTTAAACGGGTAGTTACGCGTTTATTTTAAAATAGTTTTCAAAATATACAATTAATATTTAAATATCAATATTTAAATTGTCATTTTGATTAAAATGACATCTGCATACTTTGACTATCTGAAGAGGTCCGATATCAGATATGACATCGAACCTCTGTACTGTAATCGAGAATGTTCAATAAGCACATCTTTTATTATAATTATATCGACATCTTTTTAATCGATATCAAATCCCTATAACTTGCCCCCAGTTATCCCAGGTATGTTAATGTGGTTAACTGGCGGCCACATGTATTCTAAATAATACTTGATGATAACGTACTACTAAATATTTTGTAATTGGCGGCCGAGAACAGAATTATGACAAGCTAGTTTTCGGTCTTGTTAATTTATGCCGGTCGAAAACAGACGCATCATACGTTAATTATCGGCCTTCAAATATAAAGCGATAAGAAACAGATAAAATCCACACCTTTTTAAATTCATGAATGATTTTATTTAATCTCATGTCCAAAGTAATTTTAACAATGCTAGTTTTCATACCGCGTTTATTTATTGCAATGATTAAAACTTGGCCGAAAATCAGAATTTTAATAATGAGTTCTCGGCCACTGTTGACAAAGTGGCCGGAAACAGGCCAACAAATTGTGTGTTGTCGGCCCTCTTTTCGTAAGCGTCCGAAAAATAAATATTTTTATTTTATTTAAAATAAATATGGGATATTAGAGAAATCGGTTGAAGTCGGGTTTTTTTAATTAGCTGATTATGTTATCAGCAGTCCTAGTCAAAATGCCATTCAGCAATACTATGGTAGTGAAGACAACAAAAGTAGACTAGCCTATACAGGGTGGAACGGAACGACGATCTTTCCCGCTAGGTACCGGCCGAGTCTACCAACCATTACGATGAATTTTCGGTATAGCACCAACATCGAAATATCTTTAAAAAAAATTAACCCCTCATATAAAGTGAGTGATTGGTTTGAGTTCAATAGTATGGAAAAGTAATTTTCCATGTACGTTTTCGATGTTGATCCCATACTGAAAGTTCATCGTAATGGTTGGTAGACTCGGTCGGTAGCGGGAAGGATCGTCTTTCCGTTCCACCCTGTATAACAAGACATTCTAACTGAAAATAATTCCTTATTTATGTTACATAAAACTGCCAACTATTCCCAACCTCGATCAGGGTGACAGCGGGCTATTGAGACTTGTTAATAGAAATATGATACCGCGAATACGCCGCAAATATTTTCCTTCGCGTCCACATTCCTTGGAGATCAGTACTGTCACTGCCAATATACGAATGTGTGGAATGTATGCGAATAGATACTCGTATATATACTTACTAAGAAGTGAAACCTGACCCTTGTCGATACTGTTTCTATCTTTAAGTGACTTTCACGTTAAAACACCTACTATGGTCGCAGAATTCGCAGATGTACACACATGTCACAACAAACTTACTTATTTATACATAGTTAAACATATGGACGTCTAGACGTGAGTTCAAAAATGCCCTCCAAAATGATTGTGCAATTGTATCGCGTTGGCGCATGTTAGCATGACAGCTTTGACATATTCATGATCCCAGCTATTTTAAAAAGCGGGTTAAGTTTCTAATACGTATAAGATAATTTTCAAATTTAGAAGCGTGTGTGTTTTTGCTGGTGGTAGGACCTCGTGCAGGGTCCGCCCGAATAGCTACCACCGTCTTACCCGTTAACCAGCCGCTAAATAGCAGTGTCTGCACTGCTTTGTTTCGGTTTGGGGGTAAGATAGCCGGTGTAGTTACTGGCATAGAGGCAATCCATCTAAGTCCTCAGGGTAGGCAGCGCATAGGCAATTTTCTGATCGCTATGTACATGGGCCTCAGTTCCTGCTTTCCGTCAGGTGGGCTGAGAGCTAAGTCGTCTACTTCGTCACATCAAAAAGTGAAGTTCTGAAGGGGGAGGATATGTGTATGGAGTACAACGTCTATGTTTTATTTGTTCGTGGACGTTTATGCATAAAATTTGATGTATTCTTACTGCACATAAAACGCTGTTGCACTACCCAAGCGTTCTCAACTCTCGACCCTCAATATCGCCTCAACACCTGCAACCCATTCCTACCTATACTATACTAGTACAATATAAGTCCCGATTTACACACAAGCATTCAACCCTACACAACAATATTAAGGGCGAGTTTCGAAGGAAGAACTTTCGAAATTTTCACCAGTGATATCGTCGGTCGGTGACAATTGTATTCTCGTATTTACACGATATCGTATCACGCCTTTTGTATTGGGATACCCTTTTCTTAGATGTGTTAGGAAATAAAATAGGTTGAAAGATATAGTGGAATTTCATATTAGGAGACTACCGCGTTGGACAATCAATAAGTTGGTAACCATTCAAATAATGGTACATTACTGAAGACGCAGGAAAACCAAAAGCAGGCTATGTAGGTATGAAGATACAAAGTTCTAAGTTTGGTTTCCAGGCGAGGCAAGTATTGCTTTTTTCAAACTTGCTAACAATTTTAAAGTACACAACACAAATAAATATGTCAAAGAACGAAACGAATCTAAAACATAAAAAAAATCTACTTATGCTTTTTTTAAAGCAATCATGTATGTACAACCTAGACATTGACATTAGTCCTATGTTTTTTTACGGTGAAATGCCAAAATGTGTGTCACTTTGAAAGTTAATTTCGGCATTTTGCTTTTTTAAAGTTTTATTCCGTTACGTTGCAGTCCTAGAGGACTGCTAAATAATTATAAAATTGCATAATATATCAAGTTTAGTCATCGAATCGAACCAGCGATATGGTACTTCTGTCTTATTTGAAGTAAGTTTCAACATAATATCATTGCAAGTTTGAGAAAATGATATTTTTGATGCGAAGTATTGTCAACTACATTCTTTAAATCAATTAATCTAGTTCTATTATTCTTTAAGATAGTATTTCTTTAAGTTATGGCCCGGAACTTGATTGATATCTACGTCGCTTCATAACCCTACTCTACTACACCTTAGACCCGAGAAGAAGTTTTATACGTTTTTTCTGCAAGAAAACTCGGTGAGACTTATTACTCTTGTTTCTTTTGGGACTGCAACTTAACCTAACATAAATCGGGTCGCTGTAAACATATTTTTGCTTCGGCCTCATGCATATTGATCACAATACTTACCATGAGTTAACAACGCAATGGCAAGCGTTTGTGTAGCTTTCCTTCCATGTATCTTCGCTCGTACCTACTGGCCCGTTATGCGAGGAAATAAGACACGAAGATCTTACCCGTTAACCTGCCGCTAAATAGTACCATAGTAGTGTGTTCCGGTTTCGGGGTAAGATAGCCGGTGTAATTACTGGCATAGAGGCAATTCAATAAATTGTTTTAAACTTTCACGATTATCACTCATATTTTAAAGATAAACGGGTCTTAATCGCGTTTGTCTTTAAAATATGATAGAGGCAATCCATCTAAGTCCTCAGGGTAGGCAGCGCATAGGCGATCTTTTGGTCACTATGACAATGGGCTTCAGTTCCCGCTTTCCATCAGGTGGGCTGAGAGCTCAGTTGTCTACCTTCGTCACATAAAAAAAAGACAGAAATGTTATTGCACGGCGGCGGTAAAGTAATGGTAAGGTCTGCCTCATTTGAATATGTTACTTAGCTACCCACGTGTCCTCGTTTTTACGTTCTTTTACTGCGCACCCTAGTGACAATGAATATAATTATAGGACCATCCCGACACTCCCTTTCCTGATATGGTGTCGCTTATATTTCAAATTGATTAATTAAACCATGATAAAATTTACATCACTGAATAATACCTAATATTTAAATAGGTATCTGAGTGTCAAACTTTTGTAAAAGACTGAATCCATTGGGTGTGGGTGACGGTTGATCGGTATGACAAAGGCGGAGGATTCTGGGGAGGCCTATGTCCAGCTGTGGACTTCTGTCGGCTGATTATGAAGATTAGAAAAAAAGTAAAAATATGTAATTGTGACTACACTTTAAAGTAGATTAACATAAGAAGTAGTAGATTTACATACACATTTGAATGCAAAAAGGAACAACAATGTTGCGCTGTCCTGTCCTGATTGATTTAATTTAGTACCATACCACATTAAAACATAGGTATTTTTCAAATAAAGCGGACCCGTTTTCAATGCTCGTATTTTGTGATAAATATAGAGCTAATTTGGTAGTAATGATGTTGTCTCTGCGAAATGAAAACATGTAGCGAAGCAGTCGGCCGATTATACAAACGATATGTGTTTGTGGAAGGCATTATAGTTTGTTTAGGGACTCTGGATAATTCCTTCATAAAGTGAATTGTAAATGGTTTAGGGTTATGTTTGATTTAAATAAGGAATTTATAAGTTTATTTTGTACTTAAATATAAAAATTCATGAAGTTTTTTTTTTAGTATATTAACTTCGGGACATGAGTAGCGCTCATAATATTTTGTTCATAAGTATTTTTTTCATAAAGCCAGTTTATACATCAAAATATGGGACATACTTCATTATGTCATACAAATATACAATATATAATTGAAACAGTTGAAATTACTAATAATTATTATGTGGTTAAGATTATTACAGTTTGGACTAAAATATTGTAGCATTTTCTTTCCCCAGGTTTAAAAATTCGTCATAGCTGTAAAACGGGTGCTCAACAAGCCAACGTTTGAGGCGAAGTTTAAAACTGGTCAAACTCTGGGCGCCGGTGATGCTTTCTGGCAGATTGTTGTATACCGTGGGCCCCATGACATGAGTGAGCTTAGTCGACTTTACCATCCTACGGGTCACGCCGACAAGCTTGTGGGCGCCACGTGTGTTGTAGTTGTGTACCATGTTACCTATTTGTTTTGTACGAGTACGCTGCTAGATTTTGTCTCACATATACAGCTACCGCAAGATGACTAATATGACTATCGCTGGTGATGTCAATATTGTACAAGAACTTATCCAGATTATCAGGTGAATCGGGATAAAAACTGGGAAAAAATTACAAAACACCATGAAAAAATGGTTTTCTTTATTATGATATGGTAAAATACAAAGGAATGTCAGTATTTCTGGGTTCCGTAGTAAACAAGCGACCGTTATAGTTTCGCCATGGGTCCAAAAAATATGAAAATAATCATGAATGGGCTTATAAGATAAAATACTTTTTCTCAAACATGCAATGTAATGTTGTAGTTACGTGCCTAAAAAGTGGCCGGGAAGTACCTCGTTGCCGGCCTAGGCCGGCAAGTACCTCTTTTTTAATTTTCGTTTGACATAGGGTTGTGACCTGGCATCTTGGCTTTTAGCCAATAATTATCTGTAAGTAATATTAGTATAAAAAAATGATTGGCAAATTTTTGCAGTTATAATTAGGTATTTAAATTATATCATTTAAAATAAATGTACAATAACTACTCAAAATAATATTTAAAAAGCAGTATTATACGGCGCGATCCGTCGGCCCCGATCACTGCATGCGATTAATTGGACCCAACCGACCGCGTCGTCTAATACCGCTTTTTTAAATTAAAAATTTGCAACTTTCAAACAGGTCAATCTTAAAAAAAAAATGAGGTGTCGGTGTCGTATTTGACTTTTGTTGTGTTTCAAAGGCTTAGTTATGTAGTTGACTTATAATTTCTTAGAAAGAAGATACATTTTTTTTGTTTCATTTCATTGCATGTTTGAGAAAAGCATTATACATACCTCGGCCATGAAGTGGCGGGTTGCCGTCCGAATACTATCCGGCCTCGCTTCGCTCGGCCGTCTACATTATATTCGGCCTGCAACCAGTCACTTCCCGGCCTCGGTAGTAATGTACTATAAAAATAAAACTATTTCGAACATACTCGGCCCAGCCGTTTTCGAATAACTACGGAACCCTACACTGAGCATGGCCCGACATGTCCTTTGCCGGTATTTTACAATAAGTAATGCTATCGTGTGGTGACGCTATAAACCAATTTGTAATAAATTCGTTACTACTTCTCATTATGACAAGGTCTTACACGTAGAGTGGCCTTACGGCCCGGCCACGACATTGGTCTAAGGCGACCAGCGGCGAGCGAATCCATGAGTGGGAGCGGGCTGCCGATATAGGTAAGAGAGGGAGCACCATACGTTTTCTGCTAAGCCGGTCGCCTTAGACCGATGTCGTGACCGCGGCGTAAGGGTTTCACTGGTTGAGTGCATTTTTTGATAGATGTGTGTGTAATCATTAACTTCCACGATAGTGACGTAATCTATTATCAAAGTAACACATTTAGGCCAGACACGACTACTTCGTTAACTTCGGACACGACGCGCTATCGATTGCATCCTGTGGCCTTGAGAGCATTTCTGCACTGCATCCATTGCAGTTGGGCGGAGAGAAGAGTGCAATACTGCAATTGCGAAAATATTGCTCCTTGAAAATCATAGTGGCACTGAACAAAATTCTGAAGCATTTAAAAAGTGATATTGTTTATATTTTGTGGATCAACTCAAATTGTTTTTTACGAAATATTTTTGGAATTGAATATTTTTAAGCAGTAACTAGCACTACTATGTACGTATATAAAATATCGGATGTCGTGTATTGAAGAAAAAATACCGAAGTTTACCAATGCTCGAGGTGGGATCCCACGTCCAGCCAATTTCTTTGGTATACGACATCTAATATTTAAATTGATATTGTTTCATTTGTCAATGATCGAAATTTGATTTCCGCGTGGAGGTGGCACTAAGAATACATTTGTCACCACCTCACTTCTTCCCGTGGGTGTCGTAAAAGCCGATTAAGGGATTCAAGTGTCACTGGCCATTACTTTCTAAATACGCTGAATTTATCAACTAATATGAAACGTCATTTCGAAATTCATCTATCGATAAATTTTACATCGGAAGAAAATCTTTAGTTAATTGACATTATTGCCACTATTGCACTAGTGACAAAGGTGCCTTCCATAAGTTTTTTAATTATAAGTACCTACTTAATGGCATATACTGTATCTCTCAGCTCCGTGGATTTTTCATCTTCCGCATATATTTTTCCTTGGTTCGTGGCGGGGAGCGCAATGCCAGTACAAATATTTAGAAGTTCCCTTGAGCGCAATTCGGGCTGGATCGATCCAACGTCCTGTGCTAAGCAACGTAACCCTAGCGGTAAAGGTAATATTAATATTATTTTAGTATTCCGAGGTCTCTTCCTGTTTACTGAAAACACAATAGCACGTGTATGATAAACTTTGTTTTATGTGCCTTGTTTTTGCAATATTATTTTACAAGCGATGTTATTCATAGCTTGATCACTAGGCTTATGATGGTACCATGTTTAATCGTTTGTCGTTGTTGCCGTCAGGTTCTAAGTGCGAAAGTGATGCGTAGCACGATAAATATGTCGGAGACATGCTTCAGTTGGCGCAGACGTGTACGACATGTCGAGTCATCGAACGTCTGAATAGTCTTATTTGCAATATTTACATTTAATTTGTTAAGAGTTATAAAATGTAGAAAACGATAAGCAATGTTTTGCTTGAGATGTTCTTTGCTTGGTCCATGCAGGTAGACATTAAACGTCATGTTGATATCTACCCGCCTATGAAGCAGGTAGTTTGGAGCTGACATTATAAAAGGTCACTAGCGCAGTGTACAAGGATTCATTCTTGATTTAGACTTGGAATAAAGCATTCCAGGGTTGAGTAAATGATGCATGGACGCAAGCTTATAACTCTCCAGTCGTTTTCTATCAGTATAGTTTATAGTGTTGTAAATAGTCTTGTTTTAAGTGTGTACTTGTTGTGATTATTTAAAGTTTGGAAAATGTAAGACCGTCTGAGTTTCTTGCTGGTTCTTCTCACGGCAGAGGTTAATCATTTGTGAACCAGTATAATAAAAGATTGTAATTTACCTTGTGTTTAATTATGTGCGTCCATGCATAGTATACACCTTTGTAAGTAGGTACACGATGAGTAGGAATTAAATATTCGCCCCCCCGTTCTCGGCTGTCCTTCTGACATCAGAAAGTGGGATGTTGACTAATCGCCTACAATAAGTGGTGATGGTAAATGCACCACACGTAAAGAGTGAGGTTTGAAATCATCGACAGTCGGTAAGGTTGAACTATCGTTACTTTTTTATTTGGTGTAAGGTGTAAACTACTCGTATCTTTTGAAGCAAAGTCTGTTTCGAGACGTAATTTGAGATATCAAGTTAGTTTTTTATGGAATTTCTATTGTTGCGATACGTGTGGGTAGGTATCCCACCCACTTCACAAAAAAAAAAAACAGTAATTTTAATAATTTCAAAGAATATCATGGCTCATACTAGTTACTTTTCTGATTTTTGAAATACTAGCAGTTCTGAAATACGGGCTGGTAACCCGTGGTTTTGTTTTGTGGTCTACCAAAAATTGAAGATTTCTTATGCCTGTTTTTTAAGTTTTCTATGCGTGTGAAATTTATGTTACAGAATGTTTCGTGATGATTTCGTTCCTGATGACACTGATGACTATGTTGTGGCAATGAAACGAGCTCGGAATGTTTCAATTTCAAGAACAACACGTTCATAATAGCCAGAAGTTCCGTTCATGACGACTATGCTGTTGCGATGAAATTACCACAATTTCTTGTGAAACGTCCAGGAAATGAAGGAGAATAAAGACTCCAGCTCTTCGGGAGTTGCTTTTGGAGCAACGGATGTACAAGGACAGGTTTCGTTCCAATTGTTTTAATGCAAAATTCGAAGCATTAATTTAAAGAAATAACAGTTTGACATTTCTATTTTTAGCGTGAAGTTTTTGTGTTTACAAAAACGTTTTAATCTTTGCGAGATTAACTTGGTTGTAGTAAAGTGAAGCCCATTATTATTTTAATACAAAGTTACCAAAGGATACCAATACCCTAACCTCAACTTTTTATTTTTGTGATCAGGTTAAGTTGAGAGCTCGCATGCAAATTATCTCTGTGATAAAACTGATACCGTACAATTTGATGATTACAGTTCAACATGGTGAATTGGAGCGAGCTGCCGACCTGCAAGTTATTGCTGTCATCATGTCCCCACGGCGCGGCAGAGGCTGATGGCTGGTGTCGCTGCTGCCTACCGTGAACACGTGGTGCAGCGCGTGGTGTACACACGTTGTCAATCCGGTGAGGAGTTCACATTTTGTTGAGCTATTTGAGCCCTGAGCTAATGTTGTTGAGTCATCGAGGGCTTCTACCCTTTCGATTCTATAGAGTTAAAACTTGAGCAAGAAATGCAACATTAAAACTAAATAAGACAGCGATAACGTAAGGTTACGCAACTTTATTAAAGTTTTATTAAACGCATTGAGATGTATTTTAACAATTTCTGATATAGATGATGATGATGATGATGATGATGATGATGATGATGATGATGATGATGATGATGATGATGATGATGATGATGATGATGATGATGATGATGATGATGATGATGATGATGATGATGATGATGATGATGATGATGATGATGATGATGATGATGATGATGATGATGATGATGATGATGATGATGATGATGGTTGTTATGATGATGATGATGATGATGATGATGATGATGATGATGATGATGATGGTTGTTATGATGATGATGATGATGATGATGATGATGATGATGATGATGATGGTTGTTATGATGATGATGATGATGATGGTTGTTATGATGATGATGATGGTTGTTATGATGATCATGATGATGATGGTTGTTATGATGATGATGATGGTTGTTATGATGATCATGATGGTGGTTGTTATGATGATCATGATGGTGGTTGTTATGATGATCATGATGGTGGTTGTTATGATCATGATGGTGGTTGTTATGACCATTGCAATCGTGGAATGAAACCATTTACATTTTTGTTGGGTTCAGTTTTCTCGGACTACATACACCATTCGACTACATACAACTTCTGATGGGTTATTGGATCCTAACAAGCCCATGGACAGAAATTGAATCAGGTGCATGGTTATGGTGTAACCTGGTTGAGTAACTTACGTTTTTGTTTGAGTCGAGGGATTGACTCTTTAGTTTAAATCATTTTGACTTTTAATTGGTAAAACAGAACTTGGTTTTCAAGAAATGTAACTGAGTGATATTTGATGACGTGATGATAGATGTGAATTTTTGGTATACCGTTACGTTCTGGGGGTAAAAATGAGCCGGGGTGTTAATTGCCTAAAGACTGGCATGATTTTTGACATTGTCTTGTCAAAATCCCAAACGTGATGACGAATGTTGTGAATCGTATGTTGGGCAAAGTAATAAGTTGGCTTCAGATTATGCCCACAGTCAGTTTGGTGACTGTGGATGGTTTTCGTACAATCATGTGATGATTGTAGACAGTGTTAATATGATACTGAATTGAACAATAAGCTGCAATACGTGTAAACAAGAAATAACCACCAGAGAATATCTCAAGTGTGCTGCTTGTTTGTTTTATTTTGACCTGGAATGTGCGAAAGTGTCAGAAAAGTTGTTTAGAATTATGACTAGGAAACATCTTTGGAATTGCCCAGCATGTTTACATAAAGTACGAAGTAATTCCGGAGAGGAGAATGTGACACACAGGAAAAAGCCAAAATTAAATACAATTCCTTTATCGAAGACACCTGAGATTTCAAAAAAGTTCGATGAATTAAAGGGGCAATTGTCATCCTCATCCCAAAGCCCATTAACTAAATCGAAGTCTACCGAATTATTATACATGGATAAGAACGACACATTGTGTGAAAGTCAAACCGACATATCCAGGAGCACTGAAAGTTTAAACGATACCAATAATGATTCGCAATCAGAGTTGGTGCAAAAGATGAAAAATAAAAATGATGAGCTTTCGATGAAATTACTGTCAACACAATCAGAATTGGATGTGCAAATTTTGGAAAACATTGAGCTACGTAGATCCTCCGAAAAATTACAACAAGAAATTTTACTACTTAAAAAAATTTGTACAACACCAACACCTCCGAATACGAGAATGAATTCTGGTAGAAAGAAAAAACGAGATATTTCGTCGAAGGAATCATATAGCCCCTCACAGTCTCCACTTCAATGCCAAAACACAGTTTCGGTATCACAAGAGAACACGCCAAGGCAATCACCAACTCAGATTCGTGACTTAGAAGTCTCCATAAACAATCTACAAGTTGAGCTTCATCAATCATTGGATGAGATTGTACGATTAAATGAATATATTTGTGATCTAGAAAAACAAATCAAAGAAAACCCTACGACTCCCGCAGAGGAAGTGCGAGATATCGGTTCTGTCAATGTCATATATCAAGACACTTCTCATAATTTATCTCATAACAGTGAGGATGAAGATATGAAATTAAGTAGTAGTAGTAGACGGAACATATATATATTTGGGAGTCAACAGTGTAAGGGACTAGCTTCACAGCTATGCTATTCCAGATACTCTAGCAAATATGAAAAATATAATGTGTCTGCTGTGTGTAAGCCCATGGCTTCAGCCAAGGAAATTTTAGAAGAGTGCTACAAAATTCAAGTGAAGACTGACGATTATGTCATACTATGTGTAGGTGAAAATGATTGTAACTGTTTTGATTTGAAATTTGAACTATATTCAGCACTTAAAAAGATAAACTTGTGTAATGTAATTATTATTCCTGTAATAGACAATAGGCACTTGAATCCAAAAATGATAAATAACAAACTTAAATTTGCTTGTCAAAATTTGAAGAACTGTGCTTTTATCGATGGACCAATGATTTGTCAGGTGCCTACTGTATACTTGAAACGCCTTTGTAAGCGTATTAATTTTGTTATAGACTCTTACGATTATGATAAAAAATACTTAAAAAGATGTTGCATCAAAGGTGATAATCGTACATGTAAATCTGACCATGTTATAACTACAAGTAAGAAAGGTACTATTCCTTACTATTTCCCAACCATACCTAAAGTAGTAGATGTGTCTAACAAGGGATTTTTTCGTATCTGATCCCAATATAGATGAAGTTGGCATTTTACACCAAAATATACAAGGTCTTCAAAACAAATTAAGTTTATTAGAGATATGCATTAATGAATTTGTAGAAGAAAGAGTCGGTTTAGATGTTTTATGTCTCTCTGAAACTTTTATAAAACGCGGCAGTGAAAAAAATGTATCTCTTAAAGGTTTTAAATTAGCCGCTTCCTTTTGTAGAGCCAACAAAAAGAGAGGTGGTGTGTGTATTTTAGTACGGTCACATCTTGATTATAAACCTATGCAAATCTGTAATGAGCTTTCTAAGGAAAAGACATTTGAATGTTGCGGTATAGAGATACCTAGTATGAGTTGTATAATTATATGTTTATATCGTATTCCAGTTAACACAAATAAGAATCTTCAAGTATTCTATGATAGTTTAGAGACTTTACTACATAAATGTTCACAGAAGAAGAAAATAATAATTACTGGTGACCTTAACATTAATATCCTCAAGGACGATGGTCCTACGAATTGTTTAAAAGATTTGCTACAAAATTATAATTTAAAAATAGATATTAATGTACCTACCAGAATCAATTCATGTCTTGGTCTGTTCGCTAGCAATATTGATGATGCCAAAGGCGAAGTATATACCCGACATCTTTCCGATCATGACACCTGTCAGATTTTAAAATTTGTTGTACAGAATAAGAAACCTATCGTAAGCTATTGGTATAAAACTATTAAAGACTACAGCCCTGAGAACATTTGTAAATTTGTGAATTGTTTGCAAAATCGTACGTGGAATGAAGTTATTAAGGAACCTGATTTCGACAAGGCCTTTTCTATGTTCTACGATGATCTTTGTCTGTTTTACGAGTTGTGTTTCCCGACAATAAAAGTAAAGATTAAGACAGGCAGTTCTAAGCCAAAATGGATAACTAAAGGAATAAAAACATCCTGTAGGCAAAAAAGATTTCTACGAACACAGTCTTATATAGTAGACTCAAAAACGGAGCAGGCAAAGTCGCGTTATTCTCATTATAATAAATTATTGAAAAAATGTATTGTACAGGCTCAGAAGAATGTGAATTTTAAATATGTTGCTTCCGCAAAAAATAAGTGTAAGGCAGCCTGGGATATTATTAAAGATAAACACGACGATATTAAAGTTGTAGAATGCATAGAGTCTATTAAAATAGGCTCAAGTAATGTCGTTAATGGTCAGGATATAGTAAATGAATTTAGTAAATTTTTTTGTGATATTTCCAAAAGATCGAAATTAACAAATAAGAAAAGACATAGCATTTCAAAACCGAAGAGTAGCAACTCCATGTTTTTGAAACCATGTACTGAAAATGAAATAGAGCGAGCCATTAAGCAGCTACGAAACACGAATGCCGTTGGAGTAGATAACATGTGTACTAAAATAATAAAATTTGCTGCTAAAATTCTTCTTAAGGTAGTAACTCATCTTGTGAACCAGTCTTTTGTTCAAGGTATGTTTCCCAAAAGATTAAAACAAGCGATTGTTAAGCCTCTGTTTAAGAAAACTGATCGAAGTCTTTTGGATAACTATCGTCCCATTACATTGGTTCCGATAATGTCTAAAATATTCGAAAAAGTTATGAAGGATAGAATTGTTAACTTTATTGAATTGCATAATATCGTAGCAAAGGAACAGAATGGGTTTGTGAGGAATCGATCAACAACACATGCTGTATACAAGTTGATGAGTAGCGTAACTGAATTTATTGATAAGCGGACTCCTGTAGCTGTAGTATTTTTCGATATGTCGAAAGCTTTCGACCATGTTGATCACACAATCCTTTTGGAAAAATGCGAAAACTACGGTATCAGAGGCAAAGCATTAGATTGGATTGAAAGCTACTTATACAACAGGAGCCAGTGCGTTGAAATTAATAAGCTTAACGAACTAAATGAACTAATTCAGTACCGATCGGATTTTCAAATTAATGACAAGGGGGGTACCACAGGGAAGTGTTTTGGGACCATTTCTTTTCGTTTTATATATTAACGATCTACCACTTGTCACAAAAGGCCAAACAGTCATGTTTGCTGACGATGTATCGATTATCGTTGCAGATTCAGATAAAACAGCAACATTTGAAACATCAATCAATAATGCAGTCAACGATGTAAGCAAATGGACAAAAGCTAATTATTTGAAAATTAATATTGAAAAAACGAGTTGTGTACACTTTTCAAATCATAAATCGCAGCGCGTGTTATTAAACGTAAATTGTGAGGGAGAAAGAATAAGTATGAATAACGAAATTAACTTTCTAGGCATAACACTTGATATATTTTGTAATTGGAAGTC
Organism: Thaumatotibia leucotreta; assembly: GCA_025490895.1. Taxonomy (NCBI): domain Eukaryota; kingdom Metazoa; phylum Arthropoda; class Insecta; order Lepidoptera; family Tortricidae; genus Thaumatotibia; species Thaumatotibia leucotreta. Next base: position 10,428 of record JALPQI010004960.1, on the reverse strand, counting down.
ACATGTTAATAATGTATGTAATAAGCTGAACAGGTTTGTCTATGCGCTGAAAAGGTTGAGGAGTGTAGCAGGAGAACCAACAGCTACAACGGCATATCATGGTTACGTTTCGTCTCTTCTTCGTTACGGAATCATCATTTGGGGTAATTCAACAGACATTCACAAAGCTTTTATAGTTCAGAAAAGATGTGTACGCTCAGTGTGTGGTGTTGGCCCCTTAGTCTCGTGTGAACCACTTTTTAAACGGCTTAATATTCTAACTCTAACAAGCACTTTCATACTTGAGCATGCAAAGTTTGTAAGGGATAATCCGGAGTGGTTTTCCAAACCAGTTCAAAATCCAAATTTGCGTACGAGAGATTTATTTCGAGTAATAAAACCAGCCTCAAATTCCGCCTTGCATAGCAAAAACTGTTACATAATGTCTGTAAAAATATATAATCATATACCTTTGGAATTTAGACAGTTACCTCACAAATTATTTGTACCAAAGTTTCGTGCCTGGCTCAAGGAGAAGTGTTTTTACAACATCAAAGAATATTTTGACAGTTGAAACATCTAGCTTTAATTTCAATTTCTTTTTAATAATTTTAATTGCTTGTGTACTGCCTTAATAATTTATTTTAGCTATTTTTAAATGATATTAAGTTGACATACACAATATATATTTTTTTTATTATATTATTATTTATTTTCAATCATGTTTTTATACGATGTGATATGTGTTGTGTGATAGTTCAATTATTGATGGTTTAATTGTTATTGTAATTAAGCTTTTATTGTAATTTTTGACCTTATTTTTATTATGTTTTAAATTTAAACGATAATTAGGTAAACAATATTTTTCTATTAAGATGTCGATGTGTGTATTATAATATACTATGAAAATTTTGCATGCCATTATAATGGTGAATTTTGCTGAACTGTATTACCTGTTTTTATGTCATCTGCATTTCTTTGTAATTACCATAATTCTAAGCAAATAAAAATATGACTATGACTATGACTATGACTATGTTCCTGCGTACCTAGCTGAGGTCGTGGATGAAGTGTGCCTACAGTATTATGGTGACTGTAGATGGTATTCCTGCGTATCTCGCTGAGGTCGTAGATGAAGTGTTCCTACAGTATTAATGGTGACTGTAGATGGTATTCCTGCGTACCTTGCTAAGGTCGTGGATGATGAGTTTGCCAACAATGTTGTTGAGAGTTATAGAGTGTTCTTGCAAACTTTAATTACTCAGGGCAGTCAGTTAAACTCAGGTCAGTCAGTGACCGCGCTGAAGGTTATAGATGTGTCCGTGTACTTTTTACTCGGATAGCGGGTGTTTTGTGACATGTTGATGACTGTAGATTGTTTTTCTGTGTACATTGCTGAGGTCGTGCACGATGAATTTGCTTACAGTATTTCTGATAACTGTTGGTGGTATACCTGCGTACCTTGCTAAAGTGGTGGATGTGTATAGAGTCACATTGACGATTGTAAGGTGTTCGTACGATGCTCTAACAGGTTATAAAAGAGGAGTGTGAAATGATCGTGTGTAAAATTGTTTCAAATTTGATTTTGTAAAATGTAACAGATGTCATTTCTATCCCATTATGTATTGAGGTCAGAATGGGTCGACCGTACCAGAGGCTTGATCGTAGCCGTAGCCCGTTGTGTCTGCCTGTGAGTAGTCCGTGGGTACGCGGTGCGCGACAGGCTCTGGCGGAGGTCGCGTTTTAGAGACCGTAGTGTCATAGGGATGAATCAGCGATCCCTTGGGGATGCGCATAGTGTGTGTGGTTATGTGATAACCAATAGGCCACGAATGACATTATGTTCCTCCGAAAGTTTTCTGTAATGTTTTACGTAAAATGTGGCTACGAAAGCCAGATGATACTTGTTTGCTCTAGATTTGAAATTGGTGGTAATTAATTGACCATAAGTGATCCTAAATTCAGTTGCGAAGATTAAAATTATTTTTCTTGAGTTGAGATGATTTTATGTAGACAGATAATTTGGTCAGGAGTGACCGAGTGGTAACAAAGACTACTGGTGTACATGTTTGTTTCAGATACAAGCGAGGACGCTTGCCTTGTCAGTATGGCCGTGTCGGAGACATGCTTCAGTTGGCGCAGACGTGTACGACATGTCGAGTCATCGAACGTCTGAATAGTCTTATTTGCAATATTTACATTTAATTTGTTAAGAGTTATAAAATGTAGAAAACGATAAGCAATGTTTTGCTTGAGATGTTCTTTGCTTGGTCCATGCAGGTAGACATTAAACGTCATGTTGATATCTACCCGCCTATGAAGCAGGTAGTTTGGAGCTGACATTATAAAAGGTCACTAGCGCAGTGTACAAGGATTCATTCTTGATTTAGACTTGGAATAAAGCATTCCAGGGTTGAGTAAATGATGCATGGACGCAAGCTTATAACTCTCCAGTCGTTTTCTATCAGTATAGTTTATAGTGTTGTAAATAGTCTTGTTTTAAGTGTGTACTTGTTGTGATTATTTAAAGTTTGGAAAATGTAAGACCGGCTGAGTTTCTTGCTGGTTCTTCTCACGGCAGAGGTTAATCATTTGTGAACCAGTATAATAAAAGATTGTAATTTACCTTGTGTTTAATTATGTGCGTCCATGCATAGTATACACCTTTGTAAGTAGGTACGATGAGTAGGAATTAAATATTCGCCCCCCCGTTCTCGGCTGTCCTTCTGACAAATAGATAAAACGGGACCATCATAAGCCACCTGTAGAGTGTAGGCTTATGGTGGTTCTGTTTTTATCGTTTGTCGTCATTGTTGTCACGTTTTAATTAGTACTTATTATAACGTGACGCAACGCCAACAAACGATCAGACATAAGCCTACAGATGAAGGGTTCAAAATCCCGGTGACAACATGTTTTTACGTAGGTTTAGTTTACTCTGGGACTAGGTTGATTTGTGCAAGCCTCCGTAGCCCAGTTGGTAGTGACCCTGCTTATGAAGCTGGGGGTTCAGGGTTCTAATCCCGACGTGGGTATTATTTCAGTGTTTACTTACTTTGTAATTATTTGTTCCTTGGTCGTGGCTGTCTCTGTACTTATTTAAGGATCAATATGTATCTATCTATTATATATATCGTCGCTTGGTACCTACATCACAAGCCCTAATTAAGCTTATCGTGAGACTAAGTCGATTTGTGTGAGATGTCCCAAGATATTTATTTTATTTATTTATACCATCAGTCACCTGGAGTTTATTGCATAATAAATTACAAATTATATTAAACGGAAGTCTCTTTTCTATCTCTCTTTCTAGAAAGAGCCATCCGCTTGTAATATTAGTCCATCCCCAATTGCATCATTTCGCACAACTGCGCTATAAATATTCCATTGAACGAAACCCGAAGGCCACCACGGTCGACATGCATCTCCGTTGCACTTGCACATTTATCTGTAGGTGCGGCAGGGAGGGAACACGTCGATCATCCCCGGTTGCCCCCCCTGACCCGACATTGACCTGGTGCACCCACCCTCCCCTGTTTTATGAATGGAGGTAAACATGCAGGGATAACGCAAACTACGCTGGATTTTGCCTAAGATACATAATGACAGTAAAGGTGGATTTAGGCCAAACGAGCATTCGCTCAGTCTATCCCTCACTCTACGAAATCAAAAAATTGCGACGAGTCACGTTTTGTGTAACGAACGAATTTGTAGAGTGGGGGATAGAATGAGCGAATATTCAATTTGGTCAAATTTTTTTTATACCACGTCGGTGGCAAAAAAAAGCGGTGGTGGCACAGTGGTTTAGACGTTTGACTTTCATTCCGGAGGTCGTGGGTTCAAACCCTGGCTCGTACCAATGAGTTTTTTCGAAACTTATGTACGGAATATAAGATGATATTTACCATTAGCTTTCGGTGAAGAAAAACATCGTGAGGAAACCTGCGTACATCCACGAAGAAATTCAAAGGTGTATGTGAAGTTCCCAACCCGCTTAGGGCCAGCGTGGGGACTATAGCCCAATCCCTATGAGAGGAGGCCTGTGCCCAGCAGTGGGACATTATATAGGCTAAAATATTATATTATTATTATTATATTATACCACGTCGGTGGCAAACAAGCGTACGGCCCGCCTTATGGAAAGCAGTCACCGTAGCCTATGGGCGCCTGCAACCCCTGCATCTAAATGCACCTTTAGATGCTCTGACAGGGCAACTGTGTATAACTGTGCGCCATATACTGTGACATCTTTATGTAACCTTGATTTTAAAATAATTAAATGAAATTAAATGAAAAAGATATGATAAATAATAACCTACCCGATATCAAGGCGGCCACGGTGTGACGTAGATAAATTCTAGAAATTTAGGTATTTTTTAGTAATAAATCTTAAGAACCCGTGTCGTTTGTCACTTCACAAGTAGCTACACCTTATTTTGATCTTATTGCGTGATGACGGCAGCAATAATACATTTGTCATATTTGTAATTTTTTGATGTCAAAATCAAAATATACTTAGGTACTAAATTTTGTCAGTAATAGACATAACTTGACTCATATCAAATTTAGTGCAATAAACATATTATTTTCTGTAGTATTTATTAAAACGATCAACATTTTTCGATTACGGTGTATTAAAAGTGTTTGATGGGTACATATTTTTTATTGAAAAAAAATTTTTTTTTTTAATTTCGTACTCTAAAATCGGTGTCGGCCATGATATGACGTCATAGGATCTTAAACTAACTTCATGTCGAATCTTATACGAGAGAAATTCGCCATGGACATGTAGGCATGTAGCTTTACTGTGACATTGACATAACATAAGTGACATAGAATAGAATAGAATAGAATTCATTTATTTGGTGTAAAAAGGTAAACTTAAATTAAAATACATCTTAAACTAAAAACAACACCAAAATGGATGCCACTCAGCATATGCCGCTAGCTAAAGTTTTAGCCATGGCGCTGGTTTTCAGGGCAACCAGAATACATGGGTACATTAACATTAACCAAAAGTAACATAATAAAGCAGGAGAGGACATCAAAATTACATAGAACACATTGACAAATTAAAGAGAGCAAAATATCAGTACGAGCAGAGTACCTAGTGAAGGCTCGTGGATTAGACTACAGGAACCCAGGACAAAACACAACTGTTAACTAAGAAAATAGTATTTTTAATTATATTAAATTAAACAAATAATTAAAAAGTAGCTATTAAAAACTAATTAAAAAGTATTAATTAGCCCAACACGTCAGCTTATGTGTTAGAAATTTGAAGATTAATTAGATACTGTTTCGTCTTGACTTTAAAATTTGTTAACGACGTACTATTTCTAATAGGTGGTGGCAAGTTGTTCCAACACTTTGTGGCAGCGTAGCGAAAGCTGCCATGAAAAGCAGACGTTCTGACATGTCAAATGTTTGTTTTCGGTTTGAATGACGTCACACCATAGATAATCTAAGCATTAACACGGCTAGTATCGTTTTCGCCCGGTGACGAAAGTTTAAATTTTAAGTTATTACAATTTTGCGGTTTTCTAGATTGTGAAAAAAATTTTTTTTTTCTTTTCCGTTAATCATATATTGATTAATAATATAAGACAAACTTTAAAAATGGGTCAAGTAGTCTATTTTCCTTGAGATTCGTCGCACTGGCAACCACTTTGGTGCATCGCTCCTCTCAAGTTAAGCGCGCTACAGTATGCAGCTGCAGTATATAACATGAGGCTGCGCCTGGCCATCGGCCAAGGCCACTTGGAGGCGGTGACACATCAGAGATCGGACAAATGTGCGTCATTGTTCGTAATAAAATGGACATTACTCCAAAGATTGAATAATTTAACTCCAAAGATTAAATTGATTTTTATGGGCTCGCCGGAAGATCAGCGTTGGCTTTCGGGTCAACATTATGCTGAGGCGAGTCCATTTCGTAGTATAATATTAAGTGCTGAATCTGTCTGTTTTGTCTTGTCCTGTCATGCTTGTTATATTTGCCACGAATAAATTATTTGTATTTGTATTTAATAATTAATCATTTTCAGAAAATTGCCTATGTGATGCCGGTAACTATGAAAACCTTTTTCAACTCCGTAGCCTAGTTGGTAGTGACCCTGCCTACGAAACTGGAGGTTCCGGGTTCGAATCCCGGCGACGGTATTATTTGTGTATTTATTTATCACAAATATTTGTTCCTTGGTCATGGCTGTCTATGTATTTAAGTATCTATATGTAGGTATATTGTATGTATGTATCTATAGGTACTAGGTTTTTTTTACTCATCTTCCAAAATCAATTCCTGGACTTGTCTATACCTACATCTGTTTTGACAAATGTATACTTTTGTTATACGAATACCAAATTAAATATGATAGCTAATTACTACGAATTATTTATTAGTGACGTGTTTTGTTTTATAAATAAAATATTATGATTACTCATGAAATAAAACTATGAAAACCGATAAACTCGCGTATATTAACTAATTTTAACTTCATTCCGACGTTTCGAACACTTTACAGGGTTCGTGGTCTGCGGATGACTGACAATGGAGGAAATTTGATAGATCTACCTCCATCAAAATAAGAAAGATAAGTACAAAACTACCCACCAAAGAAAAATTACTAAACCACAGACAATAAATTTTAAGGGTGGATGTACATACAAAATTTGCAAATTAAGCTAGTTATTCATTACAAATATTTTCAGAATGAAGACAAGAGATAAAATAAATAATCTACGCCGGTTCTATCCCTACGCCACTGCCTGAGAAGTATTTCCTTCCTTTGTATGATTGTATTGTTAGGAAGGTATCCCAAAATTGGGACCGGCAAGAAACTCAGCGGGACAACTCTTTTCAAAAAACATTTGTAGTACATCTTAAGATCATCATGCATTAAACCAAAACATACAATTTTGATTAATAAGGAAATTTAAAATAATTTTGAAAAAATGTTGCCAGTACTAAAAAAGGGGGGGAATGGTCACCACCGCCAAATACATCAGCCTCACGGTTTATGTCTAGACTGTTCCTTTATCAGATGAACAACTGGATCCCAAGCTGGTGAAGAAACTGCGACATCTTCTTCATTGGCTTAAAATAGGTTTTAATAGAAGCACGTTTCAAGATGCGGCTGATCCTGTCTGTGTCTGTGAAACGTGCTTCTATTAAAACCTATTTTAAGCCAATGAAGAAGATGTCGCAGTGTCTGAGGCCTGTTAAGTATAGCACGCCCTTACTGAATGCAGGAGTGTATAAGCTGGACTGTGAATGTGGGCTTTCATATGTTGGGCAGACAAAGAGGAATATCACTACTAGGGTGAAGGAACACATAGCCGATGTCAAGCACCGTCGACAACAGTCTGCGGTTTGGGAGCATGTCAGTGATAGACCGAATCATTCTATTAAGTTTGACAAGCCTTTGGTTCTCGTTAAGGAGAAGAGAAACATGCCTAGAATGTTGCGTGAGGCTATTGAGATAATGAAATATCCAAACTTTAATAGAATGGAAAGAAGCTTGTCTCTACCACCAGCTTGGGATACAGTTGTTCATCTGATAAAGGAACAGTCTAGACATAAACCGTGAGGCTGATGTATTTGGCGGTGGTGACCATTCCCCCCCTTTTTAGTACTGGCAACATTTTATCAAAATTATTTTAAATTTCCTTATTAATCAAAATTGTATGTTTTGGTTTAATGCATGATGATCTTAAGATGTACTACAAATGTTTTTTGAAAAGAGTTGTCCCGCTGAGTTTCTTGCCGGTCCCAATTTTGGGATACCTTCCTAACAATACAATCATACAAAGGAAGGAAATACTTCTCAGGCAGTGGCGTAGGGATAGAACCGGCGTAGATTATTTATTTTATCTCTTGTCTTCATTCTGAAAATATTTGTAATGAATAACTAGCTTAATTTGCAAATTTTGTATGTACATCCACCCTTCAAATTTATTGTCTGTGGTTTAGTAATTTTTCTTTGGTGGGTAGTTTTGTACTTATCTTTCTTATTTTGATGGAGGTAGATCTATCAAATTTCCTCCATTGTCAGTCATCCGCAGACCACGAACCCTGTAAAGTGTTCGAAACGTCGGAATGAAGTTAAAATTAGTTAATATACGCGAGTTTATCCGTTTTCATAGTTTTATTTCATGAGTAATCCTCGCGGTAACCGAAGAAAATATTATTATGATTACGATTATGATTCCGATAAAAGTATAACTTGTTATTCACACAATCAAAATACGTAGTTTCACCCCATTCGACCTTGTGCCATGATGAATATATTATCACATTTGGGCACAACTTATTGGCACGTACCACACTGGCCGGTTGCCAGTCCAACATATAACATATATGCCATTAGTACCCTTATTATTTGGTGATAAGACCGAAAATGCCAGTACGAGTTTAGTAGGCCTGCATTGCTGCATTTGAAAATGTGGTCATCGACATTAGGTGACACGAAAACGACAACAAAATGTATGGACGCGTCGATTTTTTTCTTGAGTTTCCATATTTGGTTCCATAATTAAAGTTGTTCAAACCCATTAATAGATGCATTGTTAAAGTAACAATAACAACACTAAAGAAAGTAAAACATAAAAACTATTATTAAAATTATACATCATCATCATGTCAGCTGAAAGACGTCCACTGCTGAATATAGGCCTCCCCCAAATGACCGACTGGTCCTGTGCCACCCGCATCCAGCGGACTCCTGCGACCTTCACCAGGTCATCAGTTCACCTTGTGGGGGGCCTACCCACGCTACGCCTTGTGGTACGTGGCCGCCACTCGAGAACCTTCCCGCCCCAACGGCCATCGGTTCTACGCGCAATGTGCAAAAATTATACGTAAAAAGTAAAAATTAAAAATACGAGTACCTAACATAAGTCATAATTGTTATTAAAAAAAGTTCATTTGCTTCAACCACAAAACAAGCGCTGAAAAATTCTGATACAAGTTAATTCATCTTTTTCAACGTTCAGGATGCTTATTAGCCAAGTTGCCAATCGCTAGCGCTTGGTAGCGTATCGTAGTTTTCCCTCTCTGTCACTCTTTCATATTAGTGCAACAAAGACAGTTAACTGCCTTTCGTTTACGATTAACGATTAAGCGTTAGCGATTGGCAACTTGGCTAAGCACGCTGAAATATCTAAGCCGCCCTCTAGTGGCATGAGTGTAAAGCGCATTTTCAGATATTTTTGAGCAGCCTGGTCGCTTTGATTTATCTGATAGCAACTGTAGTTTGTTTTACAACACCATTATAAAAATGGTAAAACAAAGCCCGAGCGACCTGTAAAATGTTGAACAATTTGATTTAGTGCTCCAGTAATAAACCAAGCCAATAAACGTAGCTTTCATTTATTCAGTTTATACTTTTAATGGCTGTCTATGTATTTAAGTATTGATATATGTATCTAACTATTATATATATCGTCGCCTGGTACCCACATCACAAGCCTTAATTGAGCTTAACGTGGGACTAGGTCGATTTGTGTAAGATGTCCCAAGATATTTATTTATTAATGGTTTACCCCTTTTTCATAAACGTTTGTTAACTTAACAAGCCTCTAATAATTATTTGTCGCTTCTGCTCTTATGGACACATTGTTAAGATCGAAAGGGACAAACAATTATTAGAGGCTTATTAAGTTAACAAACGTTTATTAATAAGGGGGTTAATGTCTAAGCAACTATTTATACTATCGTCACTTCGTCAGTAGGAAACAAAAAACGTAAATAAACCAAAAACTTGCGTTATTTCATAATCACGCACTTTTAAGCAGTTAGAACACAGTCTTGGTTTTATTACCAACTTGAAACCTTAAAGCATGAGTTCCAATATACATTTAGTTAAAATTATTGATATTTATTAGTATAAAATAAAAATACATATTTGCCAACGTATTTCACAATTAGTTTCAATGAAGTCAGAATACTATGAAAAGTTCGCCTCTCTGTTTACACTTTTGTTGTTTTCCACTGACGAATAGTATTGATAGAGAAGAATCCTACTTATTCGTTAGCTGCCTCCGTAGTCCAGTCTTATATTCTATGAGTACCTATACATACACAGAGTTAATTAAGCTAACAATTTTAAGTACTTTTTAGTTGTAGACTCTCGATTCTACTTTGATGTGTATAATATGTGTTTTATTTTTTATTTACTTGATTTGATATCGTTAATGAATAAGTACCTACTACTTCTGACTATGACCATGATTCTATAGGTTCGTTTTTCTACAATTTGGAAGCCAACTCATTAACAAGCATTAGCAAAGTATTGTATTTTTATATGCATAGTATTGCATAGTGGCAGAATGTTATGTTATGATGACTGTGACACAAATTTATGAAGGATTGAATTAAAAAAAAAAGCTCTTTGCCGGCCTAGGCCTTCAAGATTTGTACTAAATTCCATTAACCATCTCTTGTACTAG
>JALPQI010004959.1:0-69576 GCA_025490895.1 Thaumatotibia leucotreta | reverse complement strand
AGAAATATAATCTTGAATCTTATCTTATTACCATGAATGTAATACTAACCACAGCTTTTTTGCTAAAACCAACGCCATCTCTGGAAAGTTTCTCTGGCCGAGTGAGTTTCGCGTAGACCACGCAAGTTAGAACACCAGATAGGCCAGTTCCCAGGATTAACTATAAATTACAAAGTAAAAAAATGTAGTGTGGCTTAAAATATTTACGGTTTAGTATAAGAGTACCCGCTTCAATAAACAATTTGTCTAAACACATGAAACATAAAAAGGAGGGTATACGCGTAACCAAGCATTTTCCAAAATTTACTTAATCCAGTCCGCTTCATCTATAACTTTATCGTTTTGGAGAGAAAGCTTACAGTTGATAATTATTTGCTCACCTGCATAATAAACAGGAATATCGATTCCGGACACTCTTCATCAATGGCGCGATCCCCAAAACCAATAGTTGTCTGAAACATATTATAATATTGGTAATTCATAACCCCATCTGCCAGCCATTTGTGTAGAGTAAACTGTCGCGTCGGTAAAAGATTGCCATTAATGAGGAAATGTCCGACTGGAATTAGGGCGAGAGATAAATCATCTTAATTCGTCGGCAACTCTCAAAGACAGTGTAATTTGTTAATCAAGGACTATCGAGCGCGTTTCCTAATTTACAGTATGTCAGTTTGACAGCGCTTATGTTGTAGATTTGTTCACATAGGTATATTATTATATCTGGACGACTTAGCTTACAAATTCGAAAACCTGCGTTTTCCCAGAGATAAAACTAAGCTTAAATCTAACCAAACCATTAAACGAGCAATTCTTGGATAAACATTATGTAAACCTCTACTCGTATACTTATTTACTTATTTATTTTTACTTACAAATAAAAATAAATAAGTAAATAACTAGGTATACGAGTAGAGGTTTACATAATGTTTATCCAAAAATTGCTCGTTCAATGATTTGGTTATAATTAAGTACTTACATAACAAGCTAACCCAAGTTCATACTTAATTATAATTGCGCTATTTAGTTCCTGCTAATTCAAGTAAGTAAGTGCTTTATGTGCGCATTATTGTACTTGAGTAATCAAATCATAGTACCATTCATTATACTCATACTGCGTGAGATTGGTATTACGCTCCCAGGAAGTAAAAAGGTTCTAAGGTGTGAAATCGAATTGGAGATCAAAAATGTAAACAAATGGGATACCACCACAAAAAAATAATCACAAGAGGGGGGTAATCTAAAATCATTCAAATACTTATAAAAAATGCGTATTTACCGTCACTGACGGTACGTAGAATTTTTAAATATTTTACAAATTTTTAATACAAAACATTAAGCGAAATATATAATTTTTTTAATGATATATTTCGCTACTTTTAATAAAATGTAAGGTGTTTAATTTATACTACTGGAAATGATAAGAAATCTTAAACATTTGGTTCGCAGTTATAACAATAACTAGTTTATTCGTAATTTAATAAGGTAACTACACTATGAACCATTTAAGAGGGTTCGCATTTATAACTAATGTACTTCAAAAATCAAAACAAGAGGGTGCACCAAATAACTGTTTTATGAATTCATAAAAACTCCTAAAATTTAGCATTACAAAGTACATTAATATAGATTTTAGTATTTTTACCTACAGATTAATCATTTTCATATTTTAATCGAAATGGATTCGATCGTAATTAAGATGAAGACTGGAATTCGTTCCCCGATTACCCTAAAGATTAAAGTAACACGTTATTCGTTTTCAAACATTGATGATTTTGTTCATTATTTACATCATTCTGGCAAATTTTGTAGGTTTTATTTTTGTAATCAGGAACCGTGGACACTCAGACGTATGTTTTTTATTGTCCTATCCAAAAATACGTTAGCGATTGTGATACTTTGTGTATTGAACATACTTTGACTTTCGCGTATCTACATCTACACATAAAACATTGTCTTAGGTTTAGTACCTGTACCTGTAAGGATAGTTGTAAGTGAAGTGTTAAATAAAATAAAATAAAAAACCCATCTCAAAATGCGAACGTTAATTTACAAAGGTGTTAAAAACGACATTCGATGTAAAACGTTTTATACCCCTGGAATGTCACTTTAACATTGACTTTGTAATGTCATGTCATTGTCATAGAGTGTTTACATTTTTGATCTCGAATTCCATTTCAGAGCTTATGTTACACTTTTATCAAATTGATATTTGATTATTGTCATATTGACACTTGGTCCAAGCTTCAATTACTTCGAAAATGTAACATAGAACCGCTTAGTAGAGATGAATGCACATTTGTCATTTGTACCTGAGCTTCAACGGAAGCCAAGAAAATAGTGACAAAGTCCTTTCCTCCCGTGATACAAGGTCTCTTAGGAGGGTCAGGTTCGAAGTCATAATGTGCCAGTGCCGTGAAATACCAGAACAGGGCAAACACCAACCACATCGTGAAGTGGACAACTACAGTGCCGATCACGATCCATCGCCAGCGAAGGTTGATCTGTGCAAATAAAGAAATTACACCAAACATTTTCATCACAGTTCATCTCATACTAATATTTTAAAGACAAACGGGTCTTAATCGCGTAAACTTACGTTTAATTATATCCTGACGCTTCGGGCATGACGTTACACCCGTGGTCGCAGGCAGACTCATGCCCGAAACGTCAGGATATCATTAAACGTAAGTTTACGCGATTAAGACCCGTTTGCCTTTAAAATATGAGTAAAAGTTTAAATCAATATATCTCATACTAAGTCTAAAGCAATTGTAGGAGTATTTACAATTTGAGCTCAAGCTAGGAACAACATTTCGCTGATAGCTTTCACACAATTCTCCAAATCATAAACATCTGCTTCTAGTTTTTAAGATCGCTTGATATTAGCTTAGGTACCTAAGCTTAATGAAATTTTACTAGTTGCTATATATTTATCGTCAATTATATAGATAACTATTAAAAATACCTATCGGTAGTAGGAGGATGGGTAAGACAAGATGGTGATAAACTGGTAAAGTACATGTACGCACATCAAGTCACCGAGAACACTGATGAAGATAGGGCAAAATAGAGGAGACAAATAAGGAATGCTGACCCTGCCACCACGTTGAACGAAAGATAGGAAGAGAGAGAGTAACAGGATGAAAGATTTACCAGAGTATGAAACGTATCATTCAGTAGTCGTATCTTCTCGAACGGTACATTAGAAATGAGAGCCACATTTTCGCTTCCGCCTTTGGAAACTAATCTCTTGGGGAAGTCACCGTAAGCAGAACGATTTCTGAGAGGTAAGGGATTTTTGGTGTCACTGAAAAAATTAACACGCAAAGTTAATTAGCTCGATAGCAGGTAATAATGATATTATTTATTATCTATGCTTAATTTCGTATTAATTCTTCAGGTAAATTTGGTACTGTACTAATAAAAGTACGCGTAAATATATGTAGTCACCACATGGTTAAAAAGTCAAGAAAAGAAAATTTATTCATATTCATAATACAAACTAACTTATTTTGCACAATTGAGTGTTTTTTGCCCAACAACAGGTTTCTGAAATTCGTAAACGATTGGCATATTCCTCTTCACATTTATACTAGCATTGCTTTGTGTAATTATTATCCTGGGTAAAGTTTGAGAGAGCTTTCTGAGCCTCTCTGATTTAATTTCTGATCCTAAGGAGTTGACACTCTGTGTTTTATCATTCTTCAATTCATTTTCAACTTTGAACGCAGGTTGTGGTGCTTCTACAAACCCATTAACAATTTTTTTATCCGATATACTTTCGTATATTGGATCATTGTCGTCGTCTGTTGACATATTTTCTTCAAGTTTCATGCTAAGCTCCTTTGGGTCGTCAGTGCTTTTTTTAATACTTGATTGTAAATAAGTCAAACATTCGTCATACAATTGACTTATTTGATTATTTTCTGTGTCTTTTAATAATCGATCTGCTTCCATTGTTTATAGAGTATTGATGCGAACCGTGTGATATTTTAAAACGAAAATATTATTTGATGCAATAAATTAGCATATTAAAAGCTCAACGTATCTCTTGACAAACACACACATTATTCTGGTTATCTCATACTATATTCTCATTATTTTGATTCCATGATCTTTTTAAATATAAATTCACTGAATTACTAGGCACAAGCACAACTAGGCACAATTTGAAATCAAAGAGCAGGCCGCCGAGCTCAGCGATCTTGGGAACGTCACCAGTTTTCTTCCGACTCTCTCCGGCAACGTGTTATCGCGGCGCAATCAGCTTTATCTCTGTTATCAGCGCTAATTGAGAGAGCTAAGCCGACCTTGCGAGATGCTGGGGTATTCTAAAATGTTTCGTTTTATAGATCAAGTTGTAAACTAGTAACATGATTTCAAAAAGTTTAGTCATTTATAGATATAACATAATGAAAAATAGGAATATCCTCTTTTACCCAATTCTTGCCTTAAATATTACATAATCTTTACAATCTGGAAGCCGGCTATTCCAAAAGGCTGACTTTCGTAAAGAAAAAACATTTAAATTCCTTACCGTTATCCAATCTGTCTTTTTTTACATCATACCTTATCAGCCTATGATAGTCCACTGCTCCTCTCCTATTAACTATGCTTATAGACGCATTAGGAGATAAATGCCCGTAATCGCCACGCCGTAATGTGTACACTATGATGATGCTGCTGCCCATAATCTATCTTTTATCAAATAATGGTCAGTGACACTGACACTTCAATCCCTTAGTCGACGACACCCGCGGGAGGAGTTGGGATGGTGACAAATGTATTCTTACCGCCGTCACCACACGGCCTTTTTATTTTACCTAAATTACTTTATCTAAAGTGATAGGTACTAAACTTTGCAGAATGGAGCGCTTGCGTCATTAAGTGAGCCATTATGCGGCACTCCTCACCATACACTGTATTGTCTGCACTTTGCCGCATACTACCTATTATCATTTAAAATTGTTTGTGTACACACCTCCTAAAAGACAGAACTTATTTACGATGTGTTCAGAAAAGTTTTAATTTATTTTGGAAAAAATACATTTATTGAAGTAAATAAATATTAGTCTTCCCTTGAAAAGTGAACTTTCATCGGTTTATTGACACGTGAGTCTCGTACAACAAAGCATACTTGATAGGTATATCAGAATTAGTGACACAAGCAGAAATATAGGTACTTTATTGTAACAAGCGGTGTTTTGAAGAATAGACTAAATTTACCTGATGACTAAAATAGACTGCCTAACGTCATCTCTTATCAGTGGTATCAATATGTAAGCCTCATAAGTACCTGGATTTCTTACTTTGTAACTGGCAAACAAAAAAAATGAGGAACGTTGCAAAAAATACACGATACATAGGAGTAATATAGTACATTGTGCATCAAGGGAGGTAAAAACTAAATTACTAACGAGAATGTTTTGACTCGTTTGACTTGTTGCTTTTATGACTCGAGCTAGTATTCCGCTTACCGACACCGACCGTGATGCATACAATATTTTTCATCACACTTGCCGACAAAAAAATATTTTTTAAGACATAATATTATTAAATGACGTAGTGACATTTCTATTACTCCCTAGGAAATTTCACTTTTCTGTTACTCCCGCTACGCGCGCAAGCAATGGCGCGCTTGGACAGCAAGTGTGATGAAAAATAGTTTAAAACGAAACTGATGAAATGAAATTAAAATAACCTACTTATCATAATCATTTATCATAGAGCTAAATACCTATGTTAAGCAAGTGGATATATTTTTAATGAGCATTCCTGCTGATTACGTAAAACTCAGGTTACTGTCCAGATACAATACAGGCTGAAATTAGTACATTACTACCGAAGCCGGGATGTGACTGGTTGCCGGCGGAATACATACAGACATAGGATAGTATTTGGCCGGCAACCCGTGACTTCACGGCTGAGGTATGTATAATACTTTTCTCAAACATGAATTGACATAAAACAAAAAAAATGTAGTTATTTTCTAAGAAATTATACCTGAGTCAAACCTATAACTAAAATTTTGAAACACAACAAAAGTCAAATACGACATTGACACCGCATTGTTTTTTTTTTTATTTGGCCTTTTTGAGAAGTATGCATATTATTACTTTTATAAAGCGGTACCTATTAAGGTGCGTGCAGACCAAAAGAGCATTCGCTGTTCTATCCCCCACTCTACGAAATCAACGAATCACGTTTCGCGTAACGATCGAATTTCGTAGAGTAGGGGGATAGAACAGCGAATGCTCTTTTGGTCTACACGACGCGATCCGTCAGTTGATTTTGGATGTAAGTACCTACAGAAACGACTAGACCTACTTATAAAGACTACAAAGGAATATATAAAGTCTGAATAGCGGTGTTCAACGTGCCAGGTTGCGTGATTTCCCACACATAAGCATATAGGTAGTCAATATTAGTAGAAATGAGAGAAATGAATGACATGTTTGTAGACAAAGTAAAACATAGTTTAATTTGCTTTAGCATTTATTCCAGCTTGGCATTTCTCACATGACAGGGTATTCATATATCACATGTAAACATACTTGTGACACCATATAAGTATTTGTATATAACCCATTTATACTTAGTTGACTTATCTAGTAATCATTGTTTTAACTTAAAACTGCACGTTTTCTGATATAAACTGCTATTTCCTTCATTAAAAATAGAGCAATGCCATGAGAGAAAATAATGTTAGACCAAAGTATTTTAGTCAAACTTTATTTTCTGTCTCGGGTTTCGAGTATCTTAGCCAGACATGGTAGTTTTATAGCCAACAGTGTATTTGGAGGTTGGATAGTTGTTTACTAAATAGGTCAAATAAGGATGAACAGGCTGTAAATCGTAGAACATTGACTTACGAGTAACTCTAGGGCATAAGGGGCCAATTTGTAACGAGTCTCTAAATTAACTCGTTACTTATTGCCCTTGAGTGTAGGTACATTATTGCTATTCCTTTTCATTTGAGGAAATATGCGACTCTGATTTTAAACAGAACTGTATTAAAGAACTAAACTACAGAGTGTTTCATCACCCACTGAAAATCTCAGACACCCCATGTGTATTAGTCATACTGAGTAATTTTTACTATGGGACTAACACATAAATTACAAAATAAAATTGACCGTTTCATACATTTTGGCTGTGTTATCTTGAAATTTTGTATGAGAGAATTATTATGTTTATTGAAAGTTGCGTATGCTCAGTATTACTGGTACCTATGGGGTGCCTGGGGTTTTCGGGCTAACTAGTATATTTTGGGTAGGTAGGTACCTATTACATTGAATGAAGGTTCATTCAATGTAAAATATGAGCATAATGTATGGATGCATTTGAATAAAACTTCCAAAGTGCTTAGCCTGTAGTAAAGGTAAATAAAGAGGCGAGGTTGTTTTGAAGAGTTTGACATCATTATAAGATATTTTGATTGATATTTCTTAGTAGAATTAATGTGAAGATCATTGTGAACTATTGCACACTTAGCTACGTTTTCTTAAGTACTATTAATTGTACAAAAGCGGGCCCTGTTTTTATTCATCAAATCAATTTGGTGAACTGGCGATAAACCATATACATGGTATTGGCACACACTTAAGCCCATAATATGTTACCCATCATGTTGTAATTAAAATCAATTTTTTCAGATGCATGGGATAAATAAAGTTTTAATTATTTTAAGATAATATATGAAATTATATAAGTACACTTTATGAAAAGAAATATGCCTTACTAAGTTTAGGTATACCTACACAAAATGAATAAACAGTAGGAGTGAATTGTGAACAGTGAATTTTCCTGCTACTCGCGTACGCGACTAGAAAATCAGCTTGTACATATCTCGAGAAATGTTGACCATGCATTCTTGAGAATATAATATTTATGATGTACAACATGCTACACATAATTTACTGATGGATCGTAACCATTTTTTTTTGTTTTTCGTGAGAATATACTCATGTCATTAATTTATATACCTAATCTGTTTCCATAGTTATATTTTGTATTCGAAATAAAGTTACCTATAGCAATTTTCTAATTACGTAATCATTTTGATCAAGTTTTTAAAAACATTTCTATCAAACATAACAAAGGGAACACTGCATAATAATACCTTAATTATTTACAAGTCGTTTGATAATCAAGTAAATATCTATTGATTTTGGCATAATAATAAAAAAATTATATTAATTTGGTATTTCATGGCAACGTCGGAATTTATGTCATAATTTGCTTTAGTGCTACGTAATATATTTTATACTGTATACGTTGAATGTGATGGTAAAATAGTAACATGAATAGGTATCTAGTCAATTAAAATAGGCATCATAATAATACAATAATACTAGGTACATCCGTTGTATACTAGACTAATAGATGATAAATTCGAACCTTTCCGAAAAATACGATGGGAAATGATAATTACATAAAATATATCAATTTCGAAAAATTTATTCATTGAATTCATAACTTTTGAAGATCAATTCGGAAGTGTAACAAAAAAAAAATACCGGTAGGTAAGGTACACCCGACTAAGACCGGATCTAATGTAAGATTGGATGACCGCAATAACTACTAAAATAGTAGTATTTCCTCACTGGCAATAATCTGCATGACTCCATTTCACCCCGCCCCTCTCGCTAGTATGCAGCAACCGCTCAACCGCATCAGTCGTGAGCATCAGTAAAGGACCCCGGGCCTAAAGTATGGAAAATGTGGTTTCAGTCAAATCTTCTGAAATTTTGCTATGTTATAGATTTCAGTGCCCTGAACAAAAAACTCTATGGGTGCTACCACGGTTTCCGGGTCCCTTTCCATGTTCTGCTCGATTTTGTACCAGATAACAAAGTAGTAGGTACTTAGTTCTACTTCAGGTCTATTTATTTAAATAATTGACTTTAGTTTGAATCTTTTTTGTGATAATGCTGGTTAGTTAAAGACATAAAACGTCTACATACAATGCCGGCTGAGTTCAGCAATCGGTCACAATTAATACACACAAGGGACTTGAACTCAACCGGCATGTTGTTCATAGATTCTCTGAACGAAATAGCAGATTGCAATTTTTCTTCGTTGTTTTCTGGTAGGTATCCGCCGCAGTGCACGAAAAGCAACAGCATTATTACATACGAAGCAATGTCCTTTATTTAAAAGTAGCGCCATATTTTCTAATGTTTGAATGAGTTCATATTTTACAATGTCAAGTATATTATAAAATCACACATTTAGCTATAAACGATAAGTCAATCACGTGCGTATGAAGTTAACATTGTAGACGTTTTATGTCTTTAACTAACCAGCATTATCACAGAAAAGTTTCAAACTAATGTCAATTGTTTAAATAAATAGACCCGAAGTAGAACTAAGTACTACTTTGTTATCTGGTACAAAATCGAGCAGAACATGGAAAGGGACCCGGAAACCGTGGTAGCACCCATAGAGTTTTTTGTTCAGGGCACTGAAATCTATTACATATCAAAATTTCAGAAGATTTGACTGAAACCACATTTTCCATACTTTAGGCCCGGGGTCCTTTATGATGTTTTGTGACATCCTTTCAACTCACCGAAAAATAGTCCGGTCTTACACAAATGTACCTTAATTTTGTATTTCAAAAGAAAATTACTTTTTCAGTACAGATGGTGCCTTTTTTAGGCTCTAGTGCAAGAAGTGTGTCATTTTATGTCAGGTCCAAAACTTCGGAGGGCCATCTGCACTAAAAAACGTCGTACGAGACACGTGCAAAAACGAATTTCGTAACTCGTGTCGATTTAAAACACTCCCTATCGGTCGTGTTTTAAAATATCGCCACTCGTTTCGAATTTCATGTTTTTCGCACTTGTGTCGTAATGTACTATATTGTAGCTGCAAATAAATAAATATTTTTTTATTATTTTAGGTCCATACAACATTTTATTATATTTTTTTACATGAACACAACTATGTAATTTACTCACTAACTTTCGGCACTTTCATCCTATTAACAATACATATCCTTTTATACTATTATCGGCAAATACCTAGCAAATGTAACTAAATGTCCTTGTTTAATCTCAACAGTATTTTATTTTCATGTATTACATACCTATATTAATATTATATATATTATACGAGCATTCGAGCATGTACATTGTACAAAGTGTTCTTACAGTCGAGTTGTCACAATTCCTTAAATATGTATACATAGGTTAGGTAGGTATCTAGGTACCTACTTGTTGTATTACTTGTATAAATATTTTTGATCTCGACTCTCGACTGTTTTAACTTTTAAGTACTATATCTAGCAATGGATGCTATTAAGTTAAAGTAACAAAAAATTTGATAAAAAATAATCGTACCAAGCATTTTTTTTTTCAAAATGTATGTTATAATAATGTTTTTATTCCCAGTAGGTAAGCATGCTATTAATTCATTACCCCACTATTCAATATTCGATGATAGATATATCCAAATATATCCTGCCGCCCAGACAATAAAATTTGCCAGTGAATTTTGAATTATGAGTGTAGGAATTAGAATAAAATTTCTTTTGTTTGAGAAGACCTTTTAATAGGTCTCTGGGAGGCAGAAGGTTAAGTTTGCGTTGTTTGTGGAATCTCGATTTAAATTCTGAAATGTTCACCAATTTTTATAGCATAAACGGGGGCAAATTTAAAAATATGAATACCTCCTACATAAAGAAAAAAATCAATACGTTAAATAAATTATGCCGAATAATAGGGGAGGCATTTGCCCAGCAGTGAGAAACAAATTACACAATATAAGCCATTAAAAAAAGTACGGTAAATAAATTAGTTTTAATACAGTCGACGTCAAAGGGGTGCGCTAAAGTATTTATAAAATTGCAACTTAGATTATTGGAACTCCGAAAATTTTTCTTATACAATTTAACTTCATAATGATCGGTATTTAGAATAATCTTTGTTCATAATTATCATCACATAGAATTATTTATGTTCATAATATTGTTTTTCATACATATTTTTAGTACTAACTTTTATGTTTATATAATTTTTCACTATACTTATTTTATGCTATATATTCTAATGTTATAGGTATTTATTTTTATCTGTACTGGTTTTATGTATGAATTATTTTTGTTTAATTAAATATAAATCGTACTATTACTGTAAACTAGCTACCTGCACAAATCAGGTTGTGGCAGAGTAGGTACTGTACTAAACGGGTTCCCTCTAAACTTTTTTTGTCCGAAACGCTTAGGACATAACAGACTTAGTATAATCTATTTTGGCATCAACATAATGAGACAGAAACATCACTTGGCTTAAATAACAATATTTCGTTATTATTTTGTCCGAAACTATCTTGGCATATCATTAATTACGCCGAGTGTTATAAGGCAGAAATTAGATTTGCATTTTTTTTTGGGCATGTAGCCACATGTTCGAAACTTGCCTTTTTCGTCAGGCAGAATTTGCTGTGAGGGTGAAAATTTCTGCAGTGAGCGAGCGAAGCGAGCGAACAAAACCTTCCGGGGCAGATCCGACTCGGATAGGTTAGGTTAGAAGACTAAGGCGGGAGCTTTGCTCCCGCCTTAGTCTTCGAGGTTCTTTTTTTTAGCAACCTAGAAAGTACTCAGCTCAGTAACACAGTAAGTAACGTATAGAATATTACTACTACCTCGATTATATTGAGAGGTTGTAATTATTCCTTCTCTGTTATGCTAAAACAAACTATGCCGATACTTTTTATGCACATCCAGATTATGCCTCATCATAAATAGGAGAATCAAAATTATGCTCGAATAATATTCGAACAACTCGAAATCTGCCACAAAGAAATATGCTAAAGTTGAGTATGCCACAACAGTTTCTGCACAAAGCCTATTATGACTACATAATTTATGTTATTCATAAAAGAATTATAGCACAACAGAGTGAACCTAATGGGAAAATGTTTATAAATAAACAATTTATTTCAAATAACTTTATGAGTATAGATTAATCTACTTGACGACTTTAGGAGGATAAAATTTCGAAATAAAAATCGTTATGAACATTGTAGGTAGAAGTATAATTTTTAGTAAGAAAAAAAGTATGAGAAAAAATTTTCGGAGTAATGATGATTATGAGTAAAAAACGGTATTAGTAAAAATATTCGAAGAAAAAATTGTATAAGTGCCAATATGGACCCACGTCAAAGATATATAAAGCATATCGTCGCTGTGCCTACAAAAGTCGCTATGTGATTTTTTTTTATTTTTGGAGTTTAACGCCATTTTGAACTTTATGTCAATATCTATATGCTCCAAAAACAGCGGTGAGGCTAACTTTAATAGTTCCTGATTTGTGAATTTTAGCTATGTGATTTCCATACATTATTCTCTTACTAAAAACAGTATGTGCAAAAATTACATGACTGTTTTATACAACCATGATTGTTTTTATTATAATGGATCCAGTTATGTGATTTTAGGCAAATAGCGAGTATTTTTTATGAATTAAATAAGAACAAATCTGGCTCGATATGTACTGTTCCGCACATAGCGATATTTTTGTACTACATCGAGTTCGTAACCTATGCTTGAGGCAACGTCTTACGACACTTAGCGAAATTTTCCTATCACTATTATTATTGAAACATGTTTTATTTTGTTTTATTGGTCTTTCATAATAATAACTATGTAACGAATATGATAAAGATGTGCAAATTTTCGTAATTAGTTATTTTAACCAAGTTACAAATAAGACACATAGAGACTTTGGACGACTGAAACAAAAATAGCTATGTGATAAATTATTGGTAATATTTTGTTTTCTCGTTAAAAAACTGAGATTTATTTCATAAAAAACATTAAAATATTTTAAAATGAACATATTTATCAAAATAAAATATTGGCCTACTTTGAGTGAAGAAGATTCAAAATAAACAGTTTTTTGTGTCTCCTGTAAAGTAGCAATAAAACACAGCTACTTTTGTAGGAACAGCGACGATATACAAGTATACAAAAGTTCTGTAAGCATGTTATGGGTGGTACTTTACCTGCAGATATTCTTGACGTCGACTGTGCATACAAATTTTTATTTGAAATATATTTTTTTCGAGTTTTTACATCCTAGCTGTTACGTAATTACCTATAAATCCTACAATTTATTTCGGTACATTTTTTATTACACCACTATACCTAATTGGGACAAATTAATGGCAAATAAGTAGGTTACCGGTAATAAGTTGGTAGGTACTATTATATTAATCTTAATTTGTCTGCGTCCTAGTTAAGGCAAAATTACTATGAAACTTTTCTTGGATGATGCTTTGATGATAGCAAAATGCAAATAAATGTACCTATTCAAATATTATCGAAGATTCAAATTTACGTAGGTATAACATACCATGACAAAACTTAATAAGTATTTAATATAAAGTAACATGTATTTTTGAACCGCATAACACCATCCATTTTCATAAAATAAAACTATTTTTAAAAGGTACCTATTAGATCATAATTTTATATCATCATTTTATAATTTACTTATTTACTTATCGACTATTTGGCAGGAACTGCTAGCATTTATGGAGATTTTAATCTTTATACTTAAATATCAATAGGTCTTGAATGGTATGTGGTCAAAAATAATATGGCTAAAGTCGCTTTTCCATAGAAAAATATGAATCCAAGCTAAATCTGATGTAGGACGTAGGTGAATTAACCTATTTATATAAACATTCATTATTTTGACGGTCTGTTCAACCTGAGGAATTGCACGTTAATACTTTTTTTGCTTACTATATTATGCTTAAATGCAAAATATTTACTAATTTGAGAATAAACTCTGTTTAACGTAATGTAAGGGGATTCAGTCAGCTTGAACAGATCTGAGTATATCTACATCTATGTTTTATGGGGTTCAAATCGGTATATATTTTGATCTCTCGGTACTCGGCCACTCCTCAGATAGCCCGTTATTAATTTAAAAACGTTTTTGTGTTTACTAAAAGATATAAAAAAACACAATTTTCCTTACTTTAAATGAGTAGGTACCTACTTTATACCTAAAAGTGGCAAATAACGTATTTTGGATTAAGTAGCTATGGTACATGTCAAGGTCATAACTCAAACTAGCTTATCCTGAAGGTATGTAAGTAAAAGTTTTTAAGATATCGTAAAAAAATTCTTCTTAGATAATGACGCATAGCGTACGTACTTAGATACTTCTTTTCATAATATTCTCTTCTGACACGTACTCGAGTAAATTGCAAAATAATTGTGCCCAAACGCCGTCGAATACACGTTGATTCGACTCTTATTCGACCATAAACTAATATTTAAAGTCGCGGCAGAAACGTTGCTGCGACGCTTAGTCTACCTTGGTTTTGCTGTAGCCGTACCATAAATTTGCAAGTATCGGTAACGTTAGGTTTTACTCGATACGTAAAGCAGGCGGCGTATCGCACTCGCTCCAATAATATGTGATCGCGAGCACGATAGAATGCTTTACGTATCGAGTACCTAAACCTAACCTATCCTTTGCTTTCCAACTCATGGTACGGCTACTAGTTGAGAAATATTCTTGGTTACTCTACTCCTTTTAAATCCCTAAAGGACGAACAACTAAAAACGAAAGCTAGTAATCATGGTCCACCATGCTTTTAGCCTTTTTTATATGAGTTTGATTTTCATAAAGCAGTATTAGCGGGAAATAATCTATCATATTTTTTTAGATAGTAAATAGTAAGATTTAGTAATTTATAATATAGGTAGGGATGCTTCAAAACGACTATCAACAGTATCAACCAAGAATTGAAATAATTTGTTTATCCGAGTTTTCGCGGTTGTCTAGTAAGTATTCATTATATTGCCAAATAATAATGCTAAAACCAGGGACTAGTTTGCTTTTGTTGAGTGTTTTCAAATAATACATTTACATATTGTATTTCTTATGTATATTACACGAATTATCGACTATATGCTTGACTGTTTATAAAGCATTATGGTATTTTTTTCTGATACTAATACGATACCTGAAGAAATTTTCAAATTGCCACTCGACTTGTAGTACAAGTTTATGTACTCGTAATATAAATATTCTAATTACACATTTGTAACTATCGGTCAATTGTGGCAAAAGATATTGACATAATTATTTGAAAATTGATTAAGGTATTCTTATATGCTTACATAGCATTTATAAGACTTCACTTAATTTCCCTTAACATACATATTGAACTCAACATATGAACAGAAGCTGTTGCTATTTGCAACTACATAATATGTATATATGTTGAGCTGAGCAGAACTTTTGCTCGAGTGTAAATCAAGATAAGAGCTATCTCAATGTAAATATGCCTTCAGCGACAAACTGGAAAGTACTGCTTTCATGATACTTACTTAATAAATATAATGCATATTAGTATGTCTAAATTTAGTGTCAGGTAACACAGTGACATTTTTATCTAAGATAGGAGGACAGGTATCAAATACCGTTACTTGTATTACATTAATTTATATATATTTAGGTACATGTAATATGGGAAAAATCAATTGACGTAATTGGTGTATAATAATTAAAGCAGAGTCGAGATAAATTAGGTGCAATACAGACACACACACATAAATACAGACATAAATGTAATCTTTAACATTAGGCAGCTACATGTACAATTAACATGTATGACAAAATAATAGAATGTGTATGACTAGGTAGTTATTAATGTTATTTATTATCCAAAATACATTTAAAAATAAGTTTTCTATTCTTAATTTTGTAAATTAAAAATTTTCTACCATTTAATTTTGTAAATGATGTTACTAGTTACACTGAACGCTTGTTATTTTTATATGAATTATTTTAATCAGGCCTTGTAAGAGTTGTAAGTGTGAATGCTTACTGCGCCCCTACCCGCAGCTTCAAATGTTCAGCAATGCCATTAATGCTCAAAATCTTTAGTTTTTACTTGTTTATATTTACTAGTCATCTCGGTATTAAAAAATACTAACAACGCATTCATACAATCTAGGTAGGTATGTGTTTTAAATAATAATAGTAATTCTAAATAATTGATGCAACTTTTTGTTTGGAAATGTACACGATATTCGTGTACATGTGTTAATTATGCATTTATTGAATTAAATTTAGAGAAAGTATTGACTCAATTTCGGTATCGACTAGATTTTCCAATAATTTATGTTATTTTTACAGTACAATCAAAATAATCATTTTGTTACAAGATACTTTTATTAGGCACCTACTTCGTACAAGATAAAATAGTTATACGATTTATGTGAGTACTGTCCAGTACCTGCCCTCCCGAATGTGAACACACCTCATAATACAAATACAATGGATTTTTTTTCTACAATATTATTATATACTTGTTTCTGTAGATTCTAAAAAGGTTCACATATTTATTTAATATTACAATGACATGTTTATAACTTGTGCCTAATAATATTTATAACAATATTATTATGTATAACTTAAGCAAGT
The DNA here is from genome assembly GCA_025490895.1 of Thaumatotibia leucotreta. NCBI lineage: Eukaryota > Metazoa > Arthropoda > Insecta > Lepidoptera > Tortricidae > Thaumatotibia > Thaumatotibia leucotreta. The sequence continues at coordinate 53,119 of JALPQI010004959.1, read as the reverse complement.
TGTACATTCTAATACAGTTCGCCTTTTTTTAACGAAATCCTTATTCTCATTAACAACAAACTAAATGGGGCACGACTCGTACTCTGTTCATTTCCATAATTACTTACATAGTAGTACCCACCGTACATTAAGAAATAGAAGTCTTTTTTTATAATTTTGGGGGCAAATACGATCATTAAAAGTATTAATTAAGTAGCTATCAGAATATTTGGTTTCACCTTTTTTCGAAACCATTGCCCTATAACTTTTTGTGTAGCAATGTAACAGATTTTTTAAGATATTTTTCATCACACTTGCTGTCTAAGCGCGCCATTGTTTGCGCGCGCAGCGAGAGTAATAGGAATGTCAGTACGTCATTTAATAATATTATGTATTGAAACTTATTTTTTTGTCGGCAAGTGTGGTGAAAAACATTGTATGCATCACGGTCGGTAAGCGGAATACTAACTCGAGTCATAAAAGCCCTCCGCCTGACGGCGTCGGGCTTCTAACACTCTCCTTAGTAATTCCGCACTTACCTCCCCTTGATGCACAACTATCAAAGACGGTCGACGAGTGAGTAGTAGTAGTAAATCTTGCTTTAATGTTTTAAGCGTTCTGGAAACTGACTTAACTAAAAAAACAATATGAATCAGGTGGTAATTTAATTCTTATTACAATAAGTACTTTGAGCTCGTCCCAAGTAACTTATAATGTGCAAACGAATTGAAAGTAACTAATATCGAAATCATATAGAACTATTGGCACATTGTGACTACACCTTCTTTCTTCTTATATTTAAATAAAATTGTAGGTGTATGATGTATATTTTCTATTTTTCTTTAATTTAAGTTACTGATTTGTTGTGAATTCTTAAAAAAATTACGTGATACCTGAGCATTACCCAATAATGATATTTACAATAACGTTGAAAAATAATTAGTGGATAACGCACGCATTATAGGTATTGTATTTTAAATTATTTTTTAAGTAATGTAAGTAGTCACAAAAATGTGTAGGTAGAGAATGTAGAGATTAGAGACTTCTTATTAAAAATGTTCTGAAATGTTCACAACCTTTACTAAACTCTGTGCACAACCTCTCAACTGAAATTCTGAAACCTGTGTCCGTGTCAATTACAATTTTCAGAAAAAATTGGCAAGCTAACCAAGATTTGTATAATTTATGGCTTGCATAACGATCGTATCGTTTACAAACATTTTGATTCTATAAAGATCCTTTTGAGTTTGACCTGTCTGTTACTATAAAATTTATGAAATTAAAGACTCTGGCTTTATAAACCAAATTTGATTTAAGTACGTCTGTAGTGTAATTAAAACATGTAAGCATACCTGCTTATTCATTTAGTAAAACGAAACAACAAGTTTACCTGATGTTCAATGAAGATTAATTTTGTAATTTGGGAAAAATAAAATAAAAATCATAAGTAAAAAACCTTTAAATTTATTTATAAGAAAAGAAAAATACTTATCAAAAAATCTTCTAACAGAATGACAAAAAATCACAACAATAGTAGGTCACTTACGTTCTATTATCCTAATTTTACTTTGATAAAGTATAACGATTGATATATTATTTATATTTAATACATATAGCTTATTTATTAATATCATTTTCGCATACAAATGTATGCAATGGAAAGTAACACTTTTTGCAAATTATATTTGTCGTGTTAAGTATTTGCTCACATTTGTACGAGAAAATATTTTATAATCACAAATCGACGCCTTAATCTCAAGGATTAGCTATCTACCAATTTGGGAGGTTTCATACACTGAAGATGTCCCTCGGTTGGATGCCAGTATTTCTGAAAATATTTAACGACAGTCGTTATATTTTATGATCTCAATTATGAAGGCTTGAAATTTCTTATTCATTATAATTGTGTAAAAAAAAACGGTCATATCATTACGATACGTATTCCTCTTAACTTTCGTGTGCATAGAAAAAAAAATGTTTTTTCGTTGAACACGCCAATAAAATAAGCATTATTAAATTGTATTTAAAATTCTTATTGATTTAGTGAATTAAAAAATTCAGATTTTTTTATTACATTTTTATACAAATATATAAAAGTGTTGTTATATTATACAAGAGTGGAATTCTTTAACACAATGTACTGCTAGCTCCATTAGGTACTTAAGTAAATCTCTATAGAGAGGAATGAATTGTGCTTAACGATCCATTACATTAACTTGCTTAAATAAATCCCATAGGCCTATTTTCTAGTATAGGTACTACTGCTAATAATTGCTGATTGCATTCATAAATCAACCTTTCTCCTGGAAGAGATTTACTTACTCCTAAATAAAGAAATATAAATAAACATAGGTAAGAAAAACCCGTACCAGTTATAATGCAAGCAATAGTAATAAATCGTTATTCGGCTACACGTCTGTGGTGTACCTGGAATTAATCACACACAAATGAAGCGAAAATAATAAAGCAGAATTAAGTAGAGATTTCCCGTATATTAGGGATTTATCTCTCGCTAGATGGTTAGGCGTGATGGTTAGGATACAGTCCTTTTATGTGCATAATAATTTTAATAATTAGATGTTATTTCGTCGCACTGACATTGTTTTTTCGTAGGGATTGAATTATTTGTTATTGACTCTTTCGATATCGATGTTTATTTTATGCAATAATATGTTCGATTTTAGCCGTTTAGACATATGTAAGGTACTTTTCAAAATTATGCAGGTACCAATTTTTTTATGATAAAATAAAATACACATAATATTTGACTATATTCCGCTGCTTTACTAGAAATCGTCAAGCTTTAGCAATTAAATAAGCGCTATCAATTATTTGTAATTGATAGCGCTTATTTAATTGCTAAAATCAATAATATTTTTGCATAACTTGGATATATATATATCGAGACAGTCAATAAAAAAACATTCAAAATCGAATGAGAGTGCGACAAGATAACGCGGTCTAATTAAGAATTATAAGATTCTGGTTATTCTTTCAATCAACACTTAACCTCGTAAGCCCATTTCTATTTTTATTACAAGGGAAATAATAGCTTAATAACACAGTGCAGTGCACTAAAATTATTTTTTAATCTAGTCTTATCTACAATAAAAAGTTCTAATTTCTATGAAAAATTGACGTGGATTATGACTAAATTGTTGTTCTTTAAGGACGTTGTCCTTATTGTCGTTTGATCTGTGTACGACCCATGATTCTAATTTAAAACAATATCTAGATAATTTATGATTATAAATTCGAAACCTCAGATCCAAAATGAACAACTATGACTGTTGATAATTTTAACACAAGAGTATCATGGGGCAAGTGAATTACTATTTATTTTTTTAATCTACTAGAACCTGTCTGTACTAGAAATAGAATAGAATGCGGTTGTGACCTTTCAACGGCGAGGCGAGACAAGTAAGGTGAAAAATTTACTGCTCTTGCGACAATCAGTTCTCGTGAATGTCTCTAGCAATTTTGATATATAGTTATACTAACTTAACGTAGGTATTTAATTATCTGTTTTCATTCTTTACTAAGAAAAGTCTAACCTCCTTCATAAACGTTCCTAACTTAGCAAACCGACTTCATATTGACGAAACGGAAAGGGATAAATGCCATCCAGGCAAAAAATGCTTATTTAGCTAGCCTCGCCTCGATCGCTCAAAGTGTTAAAGGGCAGTACTAGTCCCACGCTAGTAAGTGGTAGTCAGACTAGTTAGAAGGTGACAAGCAAACATGCACTAGGCCAACAGCACAAGGTACCTGTCGCGAGGCACGGCGTCCTCATCCGAGTCCAGGTCGTACATGTCGGTGCGGGCGTAGCTGCGGTTAGTGTAGCCACCCATGTCCACTGAAACATTTGGACATACAGTCAAGTTGGGGAAACGTGAAAGTATGGTAAACCTTAAATTGTATTAAAAAATTGTGCGTTCTCCTCCTCGCCATTGTATACATCAGAAAATTCTGTCTTAAAAAAATACAAAAAATACAAAGACTGTGTTTATTATGACGAACATTGCCAAATTAAGGGTTAAAATGATCATCGCTTATCTGAAGTGCTTGCAACTGAAATTATATTGAGGCAGTAGGTTATTATTTGTAACCGTTTTATATATTCGGTAGAAAAAATATCTAATATTGTAGTCTATGGAGCTGCAGAGGACTGACTGGTGACTGATATGTTTGTCTATTGATTGATTGATTTGTCTGTCTATAAGACTGAATTCTTGTCCTGCTCGAACTAAGCGTGATCCGACTGACTGGTAATATTAACTCGAGGGTTGTGACCCGATAAGTCGAGATATTTTTTCATTGATATAACAACCTCACGTCAGTATAGTTTGTATTTTAAAAACCAATTTGCTAGACTTATCGGATTTGATCTTCCAACCCTGGAATTGCAGTCTTAGCACAATCATGATTGGTGCCACATGTCGCCGCGAGATCTTAGAGATTCTTTCCGTCTCTTAGTAACTGTATTTATAAAACAGGGAGAGTCTTATCTCGAGGCGATATACTAACCAATCCTGTGCTAAACTTATCTAGTGAAAATATAAATAGGCGTGTTTACCCCTTGTGGAATCGTAGTTTTTCTCGGCATACAGCGGCGGCAGCATTTGGTGCGGGGTGGGGTAGAGAGCAGAGTTGCGCTTCTCGTAGAGGCTGTCCGTGTCGCTATGTGCGGGCATCCTGAAAACAAGGGGATTAAACCTTTTAAGTAGAGTTTCTAAGAGCAAACTTCAAGAAACTGAAATAGTGAATACTGATTTTAAAAAAATGTATGCCGAATAATAACAGCTTGAAATAACGATATCGAAAATTCAGTTCAAAACTTTAGTAAGAAACTGAATCAAGCCCTCAAACTAACTGAAAAGATGCTTCGCGTTACATAAATTTTTTCAAGTTTATATTAACCTCAGCAGGACTTATCTTCAAAGTGGTAGTCAATCCCACTTCCCAGTGATATTTTTTGAACGTGGAAATAACGAACAGACTGTATAAAAATTTGTATCGTAGTATAAGTGTAATAAAATGCGTGACTCACTTGCGAAGAAAATTTTATAAGCGCTTTTGTTCATTAAATTTATCATTTTTATCAACAACGTACTTATCAAATTTGACATTACATTACAAGTAACAGCATTCTAGAAGTACCTGATGGATAACACTTACTCACTTTTATGATCGGCATTGATAGCTAACTTTGTAATGAATAATATGAAATTAGTAAATATGTACCTACTAAAAACTCAAGTCAAAGTTGAATCAAAAGAACTGTGCTATTAAGTGTACGCAAAAAAAGTACTAAGTATTTGAATTTAAATTATCTTCACACAAATCATAATCAACATTCAAACTACTCATACAAAACGAGAGCACCTTCAACGGGTTTATCTCAACGAGTCCAACAAGCATCGAACAGCAATCCGAGCCCCGCATTTGTCATGTGGCGGTAGACCCCATACTTGCTCGAGTTGCTCGTATACAATGTGGCCATGAGGAAAGGGGCCATTTTTAACAGCGGATCTCTGACAAAACTTGAAGTTAAAAATGTAGTATTAAGTTTGCCGGACCGTCTATTTTAAAAGAAAATAACATTATTGTAAAAAAACATTTTTTGAGCATTACGCAATGATAAACACATTACAGAAAGCGATTTTTTGACTATGTAGTCTTAGTTTTATCAAATTTAATTGACAAGCATGAAATGGACGAAAAAAATTATCTAGCATATGTAAAATATAACTCTGAAGTGAATTTTTGCAATAGTTTACTAACACTATTTGAAATACCAAAAAAATAAAACATTTTTTGCAGATTTTCCAGTTCTCATATAACGTTTCTTGCTTCTTTAAGACTCAGAAATATACTGTTAACATTTTTTAGTAATTCATTGAATCAGGCGTTACTTTTTACTTCCTCACATTTTTTACTTCCTCATGGGCCCTCTGTATGTCGCGCAGTTATGATATTGACAGTGATCAGTTTTTTTTGGTATTTCGCAGACCTCACTACATAAAAAAAATATTTTGCTAACGAAACTATCACAAAAAATGCACATATCATTTTTTTTTTACGTTTGCTAGGTAATTGAACGGTGTATAGAGCCCACCTAGAGTAGTTCTCGATGCAGCTGTACCGCCAGAGCGCGAAGGCCAGCATGGCGGCCGAGATGACCACGCCCAGCGCCACCACCAGCCACACCGTCAGCACGCCGCTGTCGTTGGGCACTGAGAACTCCTGTAACACAACGTTTGAATTCATCATCATCATGTCTTCCACACCGTGATGGCGACTCCGAACATGGTCAATATGGGTGGAGATTACGATGCGCTTTGATATGACTCGCAAGGCCGAACATTGTTTAGAAAGTGCGGTAACATGTACAAAAGAGCTTGCCGGAGGAATTATACGTATAGACGTAGTAGGACTTAGGCCTTGTCTTACGACGCCATTCCGGTCTAAGACGAGCACGCTTCTCCCAGCTGTCAACGGGAATGTTACAGGCTACTAGGTTGCGTTTTAGGACGTCTTTGTAGAGTAGATATTGTCCACCCTATTAATGTTTGAATTATTAATTTACTAGCAACCCGCTTCGGCTTAACATCACATCACATCATCATCAGCCTAAGTATATTAGTCCGCTGCTAGACGACAGCCTTTACTAGCCTATAACTATGGACTCATTAGGTTGCTCATTTTCCGTAATCCTGAATCTGACCGCAATTTTTTACACCTATAACGAGCCAGAGTTAAACCTGGGTGCACTATGCGATGCCAGACCATTGTTTACTCTGAACAATGTACTAGCCTCATAAGGCCCAATGTATATTACAATGTTCAATCCAATTCAATGAAATTGAAATCTTTTATAAATTATACTCTTTAAAGTAGCATTTCCTTTCTTCAATTGATTTTATAAACAAACTAAATTGAACACTGCTCCTTACACGGTAAGGTACAAAATATGATTTAAAGAAAACAGTATGGTCTCACGACGCTAGAAAGGGGTAAAAACTGGAAATCTCACCTCAATACCCATCTGCCGGAGCCTGGCCGCGAAGGGATCCATTTCCACGTACGTCTCCCACATGGCCTGCAGGTCAGCCCCGTTCAGCCGCTGCTCATCATCGTCCTCATACACCAGCGGCACGGAGAACTGCACCTGAACGCACTGCTCGAAGCCGGGCCAATGCACGTTGCAGATGGAAGCTGAGATTAGCTGTGTGATCTCCGCGCTAGAAAAAAAAAACTGAAGTTTAATTTAAGCCTTATGTTAGTTATTATTTCAGGTAAAAGATTAGAACAGGGTTTAATACAATTCTTTCTGATATAGTTCTGTTTTGTTAAAGTATAACCCCCTTATTCATAAAAGTCTCCTAACTTAAAAAGCCGCTAAGTATTCTTTGCCTCTTTCGGTCTTATAGACATATTGATAAGACTAAAAGAGACAAAAAATACTTATCGGCTTGTTAAGTTAGGGGATGTTTATGAATAAGGAGGTAAATCTGTGGCCCTAGTGAAAAAGGGTATAATAAAATAATTCACAGACCATTGTGGAAACGGTGTACGAATCTATGCAATTGAATTAAATGTATACCCCTTTTCACAACTCGAGGAGTTGTACCCTTTTACAATAGGGGCACATATTTTTTACTATTAGAGGATCGTACAGTAGGTACCTATAACGATCTATTTTAAGTATTACGAGCCCCGATGCAGTGGAGTTCGTCTAGTTCGAAACAATTTTTAAAAATTTTTGAATATTTTAAAAATGATCACATTGTGCTAATGCTAAATTGTATGAACGTTAGTCATGGTTAATGTACTACATTTCAAGAGACACAACAATCTGAAGTACGCTTTTGTTGTTTAATAAATCCATTTTAACAAACCAGTGTCTAAATTATATTTTCGTTCACCACCGTAATTCCGCGCTTATAAGCTTGACGCAAAATTCGTAGTGTATCAGGTGTACCATGTCTTCTTTAATATTAATGGCGTTCTTTACATTCATTGATTATTTACAAAATTAAAAATTGTGGAAAAAATTTTAAAAAATACCTCTCGTAAAATAGTTTTTTTTTTTTATTCTGATTTATTAAGTCCAAATATTTTATACTCAAAGAAACTACTTTAGTACTACTATTGAATAGTGAAGGTTTTGTCTCTAAACCTTTTCCCCCGGATGAACGGGATAATCTCGAAAAACTGTCTAACTGGACGAGAACTTATGCATCGGGGCTCGTACAATCTATAGCATTATCCATAGCTTAACGATTACCCTGTCTCAAGCTTACGAAAGAACATAGTTTTATACACACACAAGATAATAAACTCTCGATAATCTTTACTCGGAGCGAAAATATAATTAGATACTCTATAACGTCACGCTCGCATCTTCGAGACAAAAGTAAACAGCACAATCTTTAAATAGGTAAACTATTTGCGCAGGAAAAAAGAATCAGTAGGTCGCGAGATTGAGTACTGGGGGGTTACCATGACGTACTATTGCGATTCAGATTAGGTTCAGGGAAAGGGACAGTGGTTATACGAGTCGTATAGCCTTGTTCTCTCAGCTCTCGACCTAAACTGAACCGCATTAGTATGTCATGGTAACCCCCCTGGTCGCCACTGAAGTAAAAACCCTAACAACTATAAACCTTTTAATAGTACATCTATCTGTACCAAAAATTTTATTTTTTTAGGCCCTAGTGGGAGAAGTGTGTCATTTTACGTCAGGTCCAAAGCTCCGGAGGGCCATCTGCACTAAAAAACGTCGTACGAGACACGAGCAAAAACGTAATTCGTTACTAGTGTCGGTTTAAAACACTTCCTATCGGTTGTGTTTTAAAACGTCGCCACTCGTTTCGAATTTCATGTTTTTCGCACTTGTGTCGTAATGTACTATTATAATTGTACCTAGAACTGTCATAAGAAATCAATACTTTTTTAAGAAATTATGCCCGAACGTGGATCCGTGTACGAGAAAATTGTTAGAAAAAAATATTTGCGGCACACGAGAGGTTATGGACACTGAAGACCAAACCTGTGTTATGGACTTGTAACATCGCCCCCACTGCTAGTTATACATCGATAGAACTTATACCCGGGTGAATATCTGAGCGTTTCAACCGCCTAATTTTGGAGGCTTCATTTTTGCCGAAGTTTTTATTCGTTACAATGTGCTACTTTGTCATTTGAAGAAGGCATGGTACCTTATACAAATGACGAAGTAACATTAAGACGTTTAGAAACTTCGGCAAAAATGATGCCACCAAAATTAGGCCGTTGAAACGCTCAGATATTCACCACCCACCACTTGTAATAAGGTCCACTGGATGTACAGTTAATAGTGTTGCTGTTAGTACATAAACAGTCATATAATTATTGAAATAAATCATACATTTATAGTAAAATATAGTTAGGTACCTACCTAATAAGTATATTATTTTTTCAGTTGTAATATAACTTATTGATCGTGTATAAGCAGCACATTGTTGTTGGGGTCATATTTTCCTTCTTATTTGCTTCTAGTTATGAGTAATAATGTAATAAATCAGCGTACATAATTATTAATTTTACCACAATTGTGTCAATGATCATTAATATGGATTTATTCTTAGTATGTTAATAGGAAAATAAAATATGTAGGTACCTATTTATCTTAGGGGACTTGCTTGGTAAATGAAACGATATTTCTTCCTCTGCCATGAGTTTGTAGATGAATATTGGAAATAAGAAATATTTAGTTCCTACAACGTGCCATTTGCCAAATCATAATTGATTTGTACGGTCGAGGAATTTGATTTCCTACCTATTTCGTACCTTGTCATAGTAGCTATAATATGACAGTCCTAGGAGCTTTCATATTGATTGTCACTGTGACAAGGTACGAAATGGGTAGGAAATTAAATTCCTCGACTGTACCTACATAAATATTTTCAATATTTATCAAAGCATTTTTTGAAATTTTGTCCATTTTCATAATTTCGAATTTATTGGTAAATGTTTGGTAAAGCTTCGTTCCCAATGAGAAAAAAAAATGTCCCATGGATTTTTACCTATTTTGTTACCATTTTCCATACACTTTGTATGACGGTAGCAAAGGAAGAAATCCGGAAAATATATGGAAATTTCGGGATTTTTTTCCCATCCATCCGTTGCTTCAATGAACGCCCTCTCCGAAAATATATCATTTTGATCCCTTGTGACACGATCTACTATTATTTATTGTTACATATCGATGCTTTTAATTTCATCTATCGCTACATAATTAGAGTTACCTACATACCTACCTTGTTTTAAAATCAGATGTTCTAGAAGTACAATCACCTAATCCCTTTATTCTTTGTCAACCTCCGTAGCCTAGTTGGTAGTGACCCTGCCTACGAAGCTAGAGGTTCCGGGTTCGAATCCCGCCGAGGGCATTATTTGTGTATTTATTTATCACAAATATTTGTTCCTTGATCATGGCTGTCCATGTATTTAAGTATCTATATGTATCTATTTATTATGTATATCGTCGCTTGATAAGTTGATACCCACATCACAAGCCTTAATTGAGCTTACCGTGGTGGGACTAAGTCGATTAGTGTAAGGGTGCCAAGATATTTACTTCTTCATTTCAGCCGAAAGGCTTTCGGTCTTATAAATATGTCTATTAAGACCGAAAAATATAAACAATCCTTATCCGCTTGCTAAGTCTTAGAAGACGTTTATAAATAAATAAATAAATATCTTGGGACACCATATACAAATCAACATACGAAAGGGACAAACAATACTTATCGGCTTTGTAAGTTAGGAGACGTTTATGAATAAGGGGATTAGTGTATTCTATAATATTTATACGGTAGTATTAACAGCTACTATTTTACAAACAATTGACGCAGATGTGACCTTTCGAGAATATTCCCATCGTACTGCACCTGGCTATATGCCAACGGTTTGTTGTGCAGGGCGCAGATAAGCAGCTCTTCAGGTTATCTTTCAGGGCATTTCTGCATTATTCATGTCATTTTGTACTTGCAATGCGGTTGAGTACACGGATGGTTATCGCGTCTGATGTATGTTTACCGCGCCGCCAAGGCTGTTAGGTGTAGCATTTAGACATGCAACGGATATCCGTTCACCATCTGCCTTTTATATCATTCATATGGGGCATTGAGAAATATTGCATATATTTTTATACGAATTTTAATAAAAACTTCACTATACCACAGCTTTAAATGTTTATGGATTACGTTTATATATTTATAGTTTCGTAGTCCGCGAGACGCTGGATTGGTTTCATTTTTACGCGTGGCTCAAAATATTGACATTTAGAATCCTTATTTCCAGTGTATAAGATCTATGTAGGTATATTCCAATCAACGGTCAGTTGAATTCCGGTTAATATACCTAAGTATTTGTCATAAAATGTATCTAGGTTTGCTGTTGAGGATTGAAATGTCCAATTACGTAAGTATTAAATAAACCATTTTTATTGTCCTCATCACTATGATTTTTAGTATTTAATTTTAAATTATTTAGAGTATTCAAAATGATAAAAGTACGCGCAGATTTCAGAGATCAATGAAAAGGTGATTCCTTCGTGCTTCTACGTATACATAATCAATTATGTACCTTATAACGTGTTGACGTAGTTTCGGTATTTTAGTCCAAGGTCTCATATCCTATGAAAGTCAAGACCGTGTTTTATAGCCACGGTTCATTGTAAACATTTGGCAGCACGTGTACTCAATGAAACATTCATCAAATTTATATTATGGCATAAAACCACTGAACTAGATTCGAAGTACGAGTATGTTGATGTTTTATGAACTATAGACTAAACACCTAACTAAATAGGTAAACTTTTACAAATGTAGACTAAGCGACTATTTAATCTGTCGACACTGGAACACATTTTGTAACCTTGTTTGTAAGCAATTTTCCTGATTGTTTTGCGTGTGACGTCTTGACTACGTAAATTTAGTTATTTTACCAGTTAATACTAGCTGTGCCCGATAAACTTTATGTTTTCAGAGCACAGACCACAACCCCTATTTCAGGGCATAGTTACGGAGCCAGCTTTCAGATTATCTAAAATAGTTAGGCACCGCAAACATCACGCGGCATCAGTATAAGCTACAAAATACAGATGTAGTGCAAAAAAATTTTCCTACGTATTTTCACGAAAACAAACGGATTTATCTTTCTGTCTCAATGAGGTCTAGTGCAATGGATACTGAAGTTCATTGTGACAGCAATATGAATTCGGACGTTTCCGTGAAAAACCGAAGGGAAAGAATTTTGCACTACACCTGTACCTACTAATTTATTACTGCAATGCAATAACACGCAAAGTGACGTCAGAAAATTAAAACTCCTTAAAAATTAGACATGTTTTCGTGGTCGATTTCTATTGAGCTAACTTCAATCTTTTAAGGATTTGTTCCCAAATGACTCTTGCACATAATGATGTAGTTTCTGTATGTATTGTGGTATATTTTCATGCTTAAGACAATCGTAGAATAATCTTAGAAATTAACTATAATTTGGCTGCACCCTGTTATGTACATTAGCGTCAAGCAATTCAATCAAAATTTTACTTTTAAAATTTTATTACCATAAAGTCAAATTGTAATAGAGCAGGCTTTTAATAGTAAGGCATGGACTTGGTGGTCGGTCATCGGTACCTTTATGTAATAATATTTTAAGGTATTATATGCATAATCTGAATAGTTTTTGCTTATAATAAGTATTATTCAAAGGATCCTCTTATTATGCTTGACTTGTATTAAATATTATTATTGTTATGTATCGTAAAAGTTAGTGCTACAATAATATTACAAAAAAATAAGGGACAAAAATTTTATAGATACTAACGATTATCTACATATGTATATAAAATCCTGGGAAATAGGAAATCAGATATAAACTGTACTTAATTTGTTTCATGCAGTTACTAAGTAAATAAGTATTCGAATAATAAAAAATAATCATCAAATATACAAACTTACGTTAGGTAACAAACGTATGTTAATGTAAATGTGGCATTCTTTGTGTATTTATTTATCACAAATGTTTGTTCCTTGGTTGTGGCTGTGTATGTATCTAAGTATCTATACGTATCTATCTATTATCTATTCTATTATCTATCTATTATTATATACCGTCAATTTTTCTATATATTATAATTATTTTATCTTTAGACTCATGATTTTACGTCAACACCTGTGTAGAAGATATAATTCTAATATAGTAAATGCGAAGTAAATATGTACGTGTGATAACGGCGACAAAGGCAGCAAAGTGCAGTGACGTGTAAATTGATTCAAATTGCCTGATGGCTGATATCACGTCGCCGATAAGAGGATTCCTGACACCTAGCAGGTTCATAAATACCTATATACTGCCACGGAACACATTACGTACAGATTCTTTGTCGATCATTCAATATTTTCATTATCATCATTTCATTCAATAATTAATTATTGGCATGGGTTCTTGACTAAGCGTAAAAATGCCACAAGGGCCAATCTAAGATAAGATGCATTTAGACCAAACGAGCATTCGCTCACTGTATCCCCCACTCTACGAAATCAACGAATTTCGACGAACCACGTTTTCTGTAACGAACGAATTTCGGAGAGTGGGGGATAGAATTAGCAAATGCTCGTTTGGTATAAATGCAGCTACATAAGTACGTTAGGCTAAAATAATGTTATATTATGACTTTGACGTAAATTAGATAATTTAATGAATGATACGGATAGCGATTGTACTTTGTACAGTCGACGTCAAAGATATCATTGCGGTTTATGCGCCAAAAATATATTTACACAACCTTAATGTCAAGACAATAAAGTCGTGTAAATATATTTTTGGCACCTTAACCGTAATGATATCTTTGACGTCGACTGTACTAAAAGTACGTAATAATTGTTCAGTTATGTCTCATAAGGGTTAGGATTTTGGTGGCATTTATTGAACATAGAGCAGTGGAGTCGATGTTACAAACATTTTTAAGTTGAATAAATGATTAACTTATAAAATAATAACGAAATAGTGTTAATTTCAAGCTGGATTTATCAAGGAATTTAAATAAATAACATGAATTTTATTTTAAAGAAACTAGAAAAATATTAATTTTCAATTAAAGATGTTGGTATATGAGAAAAAATATTTATTTAATTTTTAAGGTTCTAGTTCTCTCGAAGACCGTAAATAGTATATAATAATAATATGCTATATTACAAAGAATGATTGAACTTCAATTCGTAGGTAGTAAAATATTAAAGATGAAATTATTTAATACTTAAAATTAGCGAAACCCCGTGTAAAAGAATATACTCATTTATTATTTCCAATTAATTAATTATTCAATCAATCATTAAAAAAATAAACAACGACTCCACTGTTCTCTGTCCACCTAATACCACCAAAATTCCTAACCCAGTCATAACGCAAATTAGGATAGGATTCACGTTTTTTAAATTGCAAAAACGTGCACAATTTAAAAATCAATTTATAAAAAAATCGTAAAAATAACATCCGGATTGAAAAGTATAATTATTTCAAAATTACTATACTATACAATATGTACGTAATTATAATAAGTACTTTAAATGATATTATGTAGGTATCATTTTCATTGGTAAGTTTTATATCATATGTTTAATCATCCATTCTAATCTCGCAAAATACCGGAAACTGATGACGCATATATCAGTCTATGTACGTTAATGCTATAATAGTTAATACAACATAAACTGAAAACACTGACTGACATTGTGTGCACTTGTGGACCGACCGTTGACCTTAGGAGTTGAGTAGAGACACTCAAATTATTGTAATGGCATTTATTTAATCAACACTGTTTATGTATATCCCCAAACATCTTTTCAATGTATTAAAATTATGTATTAGTGATTTATGTAAGGTCCATGTGATACATATGACTTTTTTAACGTCGTATATATGATATGAATAATCCAAAAATATTATAGTTCTCTGTTTGGCCCTCACAGTTTATTACAAATTAGCAAACATACATTGATTTAATGTTGCCTATTATTGTTGAGTTCATGCATCTGATCTATGAGTAATGAATGAGTATTATTAAGTTTCTTAATGTGTGTAGGTACTAAAATAATTAACTACTTACTATCAAACGCTGTTTTCAGTCTCTACTATGCATACCTAGGTACCTATAACTACCACTGAGGTGGTGAGGTACCTTTATAGTGTTTGAATTTTATCATAATAATTTAATTCCGTCAGTAAATTTCCGTAATAAATTTGAGCTTAAAACCAAAATGGCCATACGTATATGGCTTCGTATGTATGAGGGTTAATTAATACAGTTATATTCCCGTTGCCAACAAAATGGCGATCGATAATAACTAGGGGTCGGAACTACGGGTGCAAAACTTTAAAAAAACTTTAAAATTGGCATATGGGAACACTTTAGCCAAGATAAATATGAATATTATTGAAAAATCTGTATCCAATTTTATTCCCTATCTCGGAATCTTAAACTTCCAATGTGTGGGTGTGTAGATCTATATATTTTATGATTATGGATGTATGTGCTATGACAAGTCCACTTGACAAGTTTTGTTAAAGTTTTGCACCCATAGTCCCGACCCCTAATAATAACAATTATGTCGTGCTCGCTGAGCCCCATTGTCAGCTTTGTGATTGACTGAAACGTAATGTTGATGTAGACAATACGAATATGCACCGAATTGATACATTCTTCAAAAATATTGTACCTACCTCAATCGACACAATAAAAAAAAACAAATTTAATAAATTTGGACTTGCCATGAAGGATCGTCCAAGCAACCAAAAAATATAACTAAAGAAATTGACGTGAATAATCTTACAGTATAAATACGTTGGCTTGGAGAGATGCTTCACAGCAATCCAAAATTAATTAATAAAATATACTTTCGAACTTTTGAGACACGTATTTTTTTAAAGGCCGATTTGTGATCCCTCTCCCTTCTCCTTTGGTGATATTTGGTATGAGCTTTATCTTCGGAACTATGGAGATCAGTCATCATTTTTGTTAACCCAAAAATGGCGTAGCGATTATTATTCAATGATCCGAGCTAGATTTGACAGATGATGACAGTAATATTACGCAGTTGTGATTCGGTCATTAAAATGTATACAATTTTTTAAATTACGATTATTTACAGGGTGTTACACCACCTACTGAAAACCTTGAACGGGCTGATTTTAGTAGGCTATACTGAACAACTTTCAGTGTATGGTATATCTGAGTATTCGTCAAAATGTTTGTGATGCTGATGAATAAAAATATTCATACTCATAATAAGGACTAATTTTTCAATTCTCAGTTAAAAGTAACCGTTAGTTATCTATCTATCTATCATTTATTTGACAGATAGGTACTGTAAACTGGGGATTGATAAATCATTACTAAGTTGCACTAATTGTGACTTTCGGTATTCCTATTTTGTTACCAACCAAAGTTTTAATGGTAGAAGATTCTATAATTGATTGTTTGTTTGTCAATAGTAAAATCTTCTACCATTAAGTGTAATTTTGTATAATCGTACATTATCTTAATTACGCCATATTCTCGTAAGTAATATTGAAAAATACTCGTAGTACCTAGATAATAAATACCTATATGAGAAATATATAACAAAATAGGAACGTTAAATAAATAGATCGTTAATGGTCTTAATTATGTACAAACTTAGCATGCAATAATGTTTAGTGAACTCACCAGAATGAGAAGCTTCAGCGACGTTCTACGTGATGCATATTGAGACCTATCTACTAGAGCCTACTGAGACGGATTGAGAGTTTTATACTACACTACCATTGGCTGATTCTACGTTAAAACGATATTGTATCCACAACGATTTATTACTCGATCTCTTTATTATAAGAACATATAACTTTTATTTTATAAATCTTTGTATTCTAATTTAAGTTCATATCTACTATACCCCAGTCTTTTAATTATTATATTTACAACATTTCATAAATCGATATGTTTCTTTTTTTCACTTTTGCTGGCTTCCGAAGCCGGTGCCAGAGTCTACATAACCGAAAGTGCATTGAAAAGAATTGTATCTCTAAATCTCATACAAGTTTTTCTTCTGTAAATTTGACTGGTTTGTTTAGCACTTCGATTGTATTGTCGGCTTTGACCACGCAATTTACTTTGGCAACTGTTTCATTATTGTTGACGTTATCTTTCTTCCCCTCTTCCTTTTCTTTATTTTCCGACTTGACATCATTGTTGTTATCTTGATTACCTTCTGGTAAATTTAAATCAGATTTTTTTGTAGCTACTTTAACTACTTTAGCTGGTTTCTTCTTCTGCGAACTTTGTGGGTAATGGTGCAGAATAGCTGTCGTGTCAAAAGTAATTTTGTCATACTTTACAATCTCAGTCGGCCTTTTTGACCTTTGTGAGCTAGGACCGGGGCCTAGGTCTACTTCTATATCACTATTAGGGGTTCTTTTCTTTTTATTCCTACCTTCGTTCTCTAAAGTAACAGTGTCTATAATTTCTTTAGTATCCTCAAGCAAATCTAAAGCTACATCTTTACTTTTTCTAATATTTTCCATGTAACTATTATAGAGATTCATATCGGTGGTGTTATTTTGTTTTAGCGGGAGCGAGTCAGGGTGCTTTTTCAGTTTGTCATCAGCCGTGTATCACAATTGCTTGTGGTTGTGCTGTGAGCGATGGTCGTGCTTCGCCGCGGCCTCCTCGCGCGCGGCGTGTGTTAGCTATGTTTGAGATTGAACCATTGAAACGCTTGTCGTCTCGGTCACAATCGTAGGAGCTGGGAAGTCCTCGCCCGTGGAATCATAAATAGGAAACTCGCAGCACATTATACACTTGAGAAACTTTGGCACCTCTACATATATGGCTGGTGGTATCGGTATCAGCGGCGACGTAGATGCCTTGTAATATAAGTAATCTGGATTATCGCGATATTTTTCGTCCGCCGATCGTTCGAGCAACGGTATACCAGATAAGAATAATATGATAGCCGTAGTGAATAATGGCGATAATATAGCAATCCATTCGATACCTTCGACCACATTCAGCGATATAATAAATATGCCCCACCAAAGCACCACCTCGCCGAAGTAATTGGGATGTCTAGAAAGACCCCACAGACCATCATTACACCACTTGCCTTGGTTTACTGGATCTTGCCTAAAGGCAAATTTTTGTAGATCCGCATATGTTTCAATCAACAAACCGATGATAAACACACCTGCGCCGGCCGAGTCTAGAGTAGTCATTGTTTTCGGTGACTTGGGAAACGAGTGATGCGGCGAATTGATGATTATGACCGGTAAACTCACGATGAAAACCCAGAAGGCTTGGAAGCTGTAGAATACTGCAAACCTCAATGTGTTGCTCTTACGGTCTTCAAATTGCTTGTCACGTCCAATGTGATAGATCCTGTAGATCAGGTATACAGATAAACGTGCTCCCCAAAGGCATACAAATGTGGTCACCATCAGTTGTCTACTGTCGTAGTTTTTGAGGTGATTCCCACCCTGTCCGAGGAAGAATGTGAGCAAAGCAATGATGATGAAGTTAGCGCCGCCGGTGAAGTCAGTCACCTTGTCGCTCTGGAACAGCGACGCTATTGTGAAGAACAGGATCTGCATGGCAACTGTCATCATCGCGCTGATGGCGAAGTTGTTCCTGTCTATTAGTGGTTCCATCTTATTTATTTTTTTGACACTAAATATTTGACAATTTGGCCTCAAGGAATACTGGCTGCATCGATTCCCCCATGTCTATGTCGCATTGCCGCATTTCGCTGTTCACTTGTTTATGTATTTAAAAATTAATGGCACTGCGGAGTGAGAGCTAACCTAGCGATCGACATGAGTAGAAACACATTACTTTTGAACATATTAGCAAAATATTATATAATTTGTTTTATTCGGGTTTGTATGATTATTGTTGGGAGTGTGCGTTCCAGCGGGTGTTCTCGCGCGAGGGATTGCACTACTGAAATAGACCTGACGTTTGCAATACGCACGCGCGTCGAGATGGTCGCGCATGCGCGACTACGCCTTGTTCCCAAAAACCCCGTCAACTTAGTAGAAATTCCAATGTTTTTCTTTAAATAAATGTGTTCAATCCTATTTGCCCTAAATTAAACGGACTGAAGGTACGTATAACCTAGAAAGGCAATGTTGGTAGGTACGTTTTTTGTGTTTTGTATCCATTGTTGTAAAAGTCACCTGTCTTTTCTTAGTGGGTCAAAATGACGTAAACAAAAATATTAGGTCACAGCCACCTGTCCTCGTCCGGTGGGAAGAGCAACTTACGAGTACTTTTAATAAGCAGGGCGTGGAGGAACAATATTTTGGGGTTATTTCTAACGAAAATATTTGTGATTCGGTTTATTGTGATCAACATTTATTTAAATAACTACTAGGTATACGTGTGGGACTTAAGTTTGGTTCAAATTTCTTTTATTAATTTACTGCTTCGTACTTTAAATATAAATGTAGGATGAATGCAACATAAACTTAATTTTACAATTTTCAAAATCATTAGGTATCAATAATATTAAAATAAAGAGAAGTGGACTGCTTTTTCTTACGGTAGGTAAAATTAAACCGCATAAAAAAGTATGATTTGTTTATATTTAAACTGTTACCGAGAAATGTATGACTATAAATAAGTACTTCTAATAGCTATGCCAAATCTTACAGCGTTTAAATATTTAACCGGGCGTTATAACATTTTTTCAAAACGGCCATTTACATTTAGAGCCCCATAGCCAAAATGACAAAAACGGAACTCTTATAGTTTCATCCAGTGGACGCACTCTCTGTCTGTCTATCAGTAGGTACCTATATGAAAACTTCCCAATTTTTTTTTAATATTATACGTATGACAAACATCACTGGGTTTCCGGACGATTTCTGTTAAGAGTAGGTATCTTGAATCCAAGTTCGGAGATTACAATTTTGTTTGAACATAGGTTTCAACATTATTTTAACTAAATTTTTTGATCCCTGAATGATATATGTATGTGTCAGATAAATGTTAGCCGACGTTTTCTTTTACATGCCTGGGGAAAAGTAGGTACCTATAGTGATAGCTTTATCCGATGGATATATTTATCCGGGGATTTGAAACAGGCGTATCTCTAGTACAAAATTATTAGCTAGCCTATTAATTTCCTTGCAAGGTTGTTGCCGGCGATTAAGTAGGTATCTATGACAAAAAACACAAAATTTGTCATATTGTTTTTCGTAATGTATACAAAAATGTTGTTATCTTATACTTGTTAGATAAGACACAAAACAATAATCGTTTAATAAGAATTTTGGTCACTTGATACCGAAACATTCGTATCGATCAAAACGTTCGTCTTCGCAATA
Source organism: Thaumatotibia leucotreta (assembly GCA_025490895.1). Classification (NCBI taxonomy): domain Eukaryota; kingdom Metazoa; phylum Arthropoda; class Insecta; order Lepidoptera; family Tortricidae; genus Thaumatotibia; species Thaumatotibia leucotreta. The sequence goes on along the minus strand of JALPQI010004959.1, from coordinate 32,725 downwards.
TAGTTCAGAATCGTCTATACCTACTGAAATTTAATGGAAACGTACCTACTTTTCTTATCGTTGGATTATAATATGTATCGCAAGAGCTGTAGACAAAGATAGATAAACAACTAATAAATGCGACCATATTCGTAGATTGTAGTTTTCTTGTGTTTCGTTTTCTTAAGTACTAATAAGGAGGTTTTGAGGAGGTATTGTTTAAAGGGTCAAATTTAAATCAATATTTACTTAGGGCTCATTATTCATTATATGTACATAAATATATGTAAAAAAATAAAGCAATTGTTTGTGTAGATACCTACACCTACAATTTAAAATTTAAATGCCATGATACCTACGTCTGGACAACTTGACGTACGGTGTTCAATCTCAACAAATTATTCACGGAATAACACGAATGACTAACTCATTTTACTTAACTTAACTGCCTAATTAAGTATTGTGAAGTGAAGTAATTAAATACGGGCGTGTCAGCTAAATTCCTTCACAACGAATTTAAATAAAAGTTGGAAATGTTGCTAAAACATGTGTAGCTTTAGAAACATGCTTTTACGAAACAAAAGGCTTTGCCCGACTGCATTGTCGACTAGACCGCGAACCAGCTGCAGCCTAATGACTACTCTTTGATCTCCGAGATATGACACTGCACTTGAGCTATTTCGGCCCACACGGCTTTAGTCGGACTTCTTATTTTAGCCTTCCGAAAATAGATTTGAGAAATGTAGGCAAGTAGTTATGCAGGTACAAGGTATCACAACAAACAATACATCCGACGTGGCGACATTATACTCCTATATAAATTAAATATGCATTAAGTCACGATTTGACTCATTTACTCATATTTTTTTATAATTCTCCTTGATTCATTTGTTTGTGTTTGTGGTATGCATGCTTAGTAATGGCTTAGTAATGCATTTCAATGAATGGTACCTAATTGTCCTTATATTTACTTTTGCTTAATGGTAAAAGGCTAAATACTGCAGCCAATAAATGAATTGATACTTAATTATCAAACCGATTATATAACGTTTAAAAGAATATATATTTTTGGATTTGTAGTTAAAACAACAATACTAAAACAGACACTAATAAACCATTACCGGCAACTGATAATGATGATTCTTATTCCTTGCCTACTACATTGAACATTGAAATTCGTAAAATTTGTCTCTTGTTACTCCAACAAAGAAGTCATTAGAGTGACAGAGACAAATTCTTGAATGTACGGATTTACAAGTTCACAGCCTGGGGCCCGTTTCTCGAAAGCTTGTAACTTGTAATACAAGTGGAAGTCTCTTTTTGGCACTATTAATCAGATAAGGACTTCCGCTTGTATTACAAGTTACAAGCTTTCGAGAAATAGGCCTCTGGGGGCCGTTTGTCGACAGCTTGTAACTTGTAATACAAGTGGAAGTCTCCTTTGGACACCATAAGTTAGATAAGGACTCCCGCTTGTATTACAAGTTACAAGCTTTTGAGAAACCCTGGGGCCCGTTTCTCGAACGCTTCTAACTTGTAATACAAGTGGAAGTCTCTTTTTAACACTATTAATTAGATAAGGACTTCCGCTTGTATTACAAGTTACAAGCTTTCGAGAAATAGCCCCTGCTAGTTAACATTTTTTACGAATAACCCATACGAGTAGGTAGTAGAGGAATATCGTTAAATCAAAAAATATTCACTGGTAAAGATGAGACGGGAGATACAAAAGAAACCTTTAAACAATTTGAATAGGATGTTAAATACTCACGTAGTGTTCAAGCCGGGTTCGATGCCGTTTGCGTTGATGTACATGGTGGCCATGTCAGCGATGAGCTGACGGAACTGCTCGCTGTTCTCCTGGAACTCGGCCAGGGTCACGCCGCCCAGCAGCACTTGGAGCGTGTGGCGGGGCTCCGGGAGCAGCGGCTCGGGCTCCGGCTCCGGCTCTGGTTCTTCCTCTGTAGGAGCTGGAGGAAAAATCGGGTTTATCGGGTAATTTAAATGGATTTTGTTGACCTATCTCATGCACTGTGCCGGTCTGGTGTGGCACTGATTTACAAAATAGCCGACTTGAAAACGTCTCGTTGAAAAGCCCTCTAAGTAAGTAGCGTCCCTTCAAGTATATAGTTCCATGCTTTACCGCTTGAAAGCAGGAGCCGTAGTATCTAACGTTCTTTAAAATATAATTCAAATAGACGCGATAATCCCAAATTCGCTTTTATCCCGATTGATCTAACTAGTTTGTCGTGGTGGTCGTGCTGTCATATTTAACTATTTATGAGGAAACGCGAGATTAAAAAAAAACTGTGGTATGTTTCAAACGAAATTCCGCCATTAAAAGTTATATAAATTGTATGCTATCAGAACTATTAAAGAAAATAAGAAAGTGTTATCATTTAAGATCACACAGAAAAAGTATGAAATTCGTGAGCGTTTTTAGGCAGTTAAGGCCCCCTAAGGTAGGATAACAATAGATCCATACAAAGTCTGTGTCAAGTCGGGCTAACGACATAAATCACTTAATACAAAGCTTGGCATGCATTTGGCTTGGCACTGTCTACCGAGCCATTCTTAAATTTTCCCATTACAGTCATCTTGCAGCATGTACTATTAACTACCATTATGTATTTACTTAGGGTAATAATTTTATGCGATAATAATGTTATAATAGTAATAATAGTACATTGTGCATCAAGGGAGGTAAGTACGGAATTACTAACGAGAGTGTTAGAAGCCCGACGCCGTTAGGCGGAGGGCTTTTGTGACTCGAGTTAGTATTCCGCTTACCGACCGTGATGCATACAATGTTTTTCATCACACTTGCCAACCAAAAAATAAGTTTTAAGACATAATATTATTAAATGACGTACTGACATTTCTATTACTCCTTAGGGAATTTCACTTTTCTATTACTCCCGCTACGCGCGCAAGCAATGGCGCGCTTAGACAGCAAGTGTGATGAAATAGTACATTACTACCGAGGCCGGGAAGTGACTGGTTGCCGGCCGAATATATGTAGACGGCCGAGCGAAGCGAGGCCGGATAGTATTCGGACGGCAACCCGTCACTTCATGGCCGAGGTATGTATAATGCTTTTCTCAAACATGCAATGAAATGAAACAAAAAAATGTATGTTCTTTCTAAGAAATTACAAGTCTACTACATAACTAAGTCTTTGAAACACAACAAAAGTCAAATTCGACACCGACACCTCATTTTTTTTTTAAGATTGACCTGTTTGAAAGTTGCAAATTTTTAGATTTAAAAAGCGGTATTAGACGACGCGGTCGGTTGGGTCCAATTAATTGCATGCAGTGATCGGGGCCGACGGATCGCGCCGTATAATACTGCTTTTTAAATATTATTTTGAGTAGTTATTGTACATTTATTTTAAATTATATAATTTAAATACCTAATTATAACTGCAAAAATTTGCCAGCCATTTTTTTAATACTAATATTACTTACAGATAATTATTGGCTAAAAGCCAAGATGCCAGGTCACAACCCTATGTCAAATGAAAATTAAAAAGGAGGCACTTGCCGGCCTAGGCCGGCAACGAGGTACTTCCCGGCCACTTTTTAAGCACGTAACTACAACATTTCATTGCATGTTTGAGAAAATGTGTATTACCTACCGATAAATAGTTAAGACGTGATTAAATGCAATTATTGAAAATCAACTTGTTACTTCGTGAATTGCATGATAAATAAATAAAATATTACGTATACCACATAGATATCAGTAAAGTAAACAGTCACGCCTAAATCAATAATGTTGGAGTTAATTATATAAACTCCATGTTTAACACTATGTAGAAAGTAGGTACAAACTGTGGTACATATACAATAATTATAGATTCATATACTAAATGTCAGGTTAGGTACTTTGATTTATAAAAATCGAATTTAAATTAAGGATTTAATAACTGAATCCTTATATTATGTATTTCCGTTAACGTCAGAAATCCTATCACGTTAAAAACCTCCTTTTTCTCAAATAAGTAACTAAAATGAACAATGCTGGTCCAAGAATATCAAATCAAAATTATTTGTTATTATAATTTATGTAAAAATAATTCTTACCGATTACTTTAACAGTAAGACTGAAGCCTCGCAAGAAACTCATTCCCAGCTTAGAATCGAAGCGGATGAAAATCCTGTCTACATCCATAAATCGGAAAGCACGTGGCTCGTTCAAGCGGTACGAGAATATAATGCCTTCGGAACCGCTGTCGTCGATTTGGCCTGCCGAAGATATAAAAAAAATCAGTCAAATTGAGACATTGGTCTAAAGCAACCGGCGGGATGGAAAAACATATGTAGGTACGAGATGGAGCTCCGACATCGGCCTCTCGCTCCAACTTACGCCGCGGCCACGACATCGGTCTAAGGCGACCGGCTTAGCGGAAAACGTATGGTGGTCCCTCTCGTATTACCCATATCGGCATCCCGCTCAAACTCATGGATTTGCTCGCCGCTGGTCGCCTTAGACCAATGTCGTGGCCGGGCCGTTATGGATTCGCTGGTCGCCTTAAGCCAATGTCGTGGCCAGGCCATAAGGCCTGAATATACGATTGAGCGGGGCTTCCGGTGGTGTCCATGTTAAACAAATGCAAACGTATACGCGTGGCCTGAGTACACACTGTCGAAATCCCTTGGACGCTCGATGCGCCGCTCGACGCTCGCCATCGCCACTCAGGCCTTATACAAAATGTCAGTTCAGTCCAAAACTTCGTTACACATTCGAGGGGGTTACCATGACGTACAAAGGGTACGTAATGGACGTATAAAGGGACAAGGCTATACGAGTCGTATATCACTGTCGCTTTCCCTGAAACTAAACTGAATCGCATTAGTACGTCATGGTAACCCCCCAGGGGGGCTACCACGATCTACTAATGCGATTCAGTTTAGGACATAATCTGAAACGCGATGTGTCAGATCCATAGAATAACTGTCAAATACTGACAAGCAGAACCAAGGCTTCGCTGTAGGCTTCAATGAGAAAGCCAAATACGATTACAAGTATTACGAGTATAGCAAACTATGAAATCACTAACCTGGTTTGACCATAAGGTAGTCTCCTAGGGCACTATTCACAGTAAAATCAGTCACATTCAATTCAATGCCTTGGCCCTTGCCCGTAATGATCCAATCAACAACTCTGTTAGTAGGATATCCATTAGGGTAATTTTCTGATGTAATAACTTTAGTTTCCCCGTATTCTAAAGTAATCTCATTGACAATATGGTTATCGGACAACGAATCAACGTCAAATACATCGCTGTGTTGGATCTCAAAATCTTTCATTAACTGAACAAGCTGACTGTCTGAAAGTTCATCGACATTGACAGACTTTACTGATTTTTCCTCAATATTGTTCTCGGAGAGTAAAGCATCATTGATGTATGGCACTGCTCCTAATTCTAGTTTTTCAGACTTCTTAACGTCAAGTGCATCATTTATTGGCTCATCATTTTCACTGTGGTTGGGCTCGTTTTCAGCATGATCATTGAAATCTTCATTATTTTTGGATTTGCTGTGTTGGGCGAATAAATCGGATAGATTGCTGTCAAAAATATTTTCATAATCAGGCTTGTCATCGAGACTCTCATCGGAATTGACAGCGTAATCAACGTCAGCAGGCTTAAGTTTCCCATCTTCATCATCATCACTCCTAGAAAGTTTATCCAAAGTCTCAAATAATGTGTCTAAATCATCATTCAAGTCTTCGTAAACTTTATCAACTGTATCTTCATTTTTGTCTTCGACGTCATCACTAGAATTATCATCTTCATTCACTTCTTCCTGTTGGATAAAAGTATTTTGAGACATGTTAGGCAATTCTTCTTCGTTTTCTGTATCGCTACCAATATTGGAGTCATTATTTGACTCTTCTACTGTGTCTCTATTTTGCATAGTATCTGCGGCAAAATCATTGGGGCGTAAATTTTCCTTTAAAATGGCATTTGTTTCTTTTACGATTTCATTCAAGTCATCGCTATTTTCTTGCTTTAAAACGTCACCGTCATAAAAGTCGTTAGGGCTTTCTTCTTCTTGTTTTATGATAGCTTGCGTTTCATCCATAATTTGCTTTATTTCTTCATTGGATGGAGCAAAATCATTGGGATTTACGTTTTCCTCCAATATAGCCTTAGTTTCTTTTATTATTCCATTTAACTCGTCGCTATTTTCTTCCTTGCTTTCATCTTTAACGTCGAAATCGTTGAGCTTTTCCGCTTCTTGGTTTATAATTGCCTGCGCCTCATCGATGATTCTCTTTATTTCTTCATTTGATTCAGCAGATGGAAGAGGAGCAATGTCATCATCTTTAGAAAATTCCGGTCCAGGTATTTGCAAACCTTCATTTTCTGAAATATTAGCTTCCAAATCGTCGACGTTCAAAGCATAGTCATCATAATCATTTTCACTTTCTGATTGATTTATATCTTGATTATTTCCATCGTCGACTTCACGGAGAGGTTCAGCTTTGTTGTCAGCACCAAGCTCTTCACTTTGTTCAGATCTATTATCTTCAAACTGATAATCATCGATTTTATCTTCACCTTCATCCTCATCCTTTATCTCTTGAATGGATTTTTTTATGTCTTCTTCCACTTTTTTATCCATTTCATCTTGGTCTCTTTCTAAATCGCCAATATACGCGTCACCATCATTAACAGGGTCTTTTTGTTCATCATTGTAGATGCCTAGTTGTGCAAGTCTTGTCCGGAACCACTCGTCATCATATTCTTTCCAGTCGTCGTCCCATTCATCAACAGATTCGTCGCTTTGGGCTGTAAAAAAATAAAATTATTTAAAAGGAATTATTGATGGTCTTATCAAATCAAATGGGTAACCTAGTTTCGACCTATGCACTATGTAGTGACACTCAGGGTCAGCTGACTCACTGTTATCACTACAGTCATGTGCATGAACACGCAGTCTTCAGTGCGCAATAAATCAGTAGCATATAGGATACTTTTGACTTCGATTTTCAATAGCCTGAATTTTGGATTTACGAATATTTATTTTATTTTACCTATCGTTTTTTTCTCTACATAATTATGTCTAAGTTAGAGCATTTCCGAGATAAGTTAGTAATGAGAATACTCGTACTAAAATGAATGTCAAGAATCGATACAGTATGTATACAGCGTGTTTTTTTAATATTACCTCAAACCATACCCAAATGTTGGTCTTAGTACGTATTTAGTACTATAAATCGACATTGCATCTAAATATCTACGTTGTCTTAACTTCTAAAGCGTACCTAACTATTGTTTGAAAATTTATGGAGTACCAATATACCTAACGTGAAAACTAGTTTCGTTAGGGATAATCGATTAGGTAGTTGGGAATTCTCAATAAAACGTATTGACAATTTGTTTTGTGGGCCTTCACTAATTAGCCCAGCCGTTTGAAGTAATATCAAAAACACACGCTGTAAAGTGTGAAGTACTAGGAAGTCCGAAAACTTCAATATTTATATTTATCCTGCAAGTAAACATTGTGACATATTGACCACAGTAACATTCTTAAGATTCATTATCGTCTTACGTCAAACCTTCTACAGATTATCTAAGAGCGGATAGTTATAATTAATTTGTTGCTATCTCGTACTTAAAAGGTCATATGTGCATCGTTGACTCACAGCAGATATGTCTTTTTCCAATTTGCAAGGACTAGGTGGGCTGAGGAACGCACGTGGTTCATGACGTCAATAGATAACTGATGCAAATTCAGTGTACAACAACACCCGCTTAGGAACCGGCCAATGCCGAGAATTGCATTATTTATTTACTGTTAATATCTATAATTGCGTCGGACTGATACTAAAATAGAGCAACTGGCACGATTAAAACAATAGGTTAATAACATTTTATACATTTCCTGTAAACTGTAGATAAACTGTAAGAAATTAATTTATTTTTGATTCATAAGGTAAAATATTACCGGAATTGTGCACCGGTATGTACATTCATAGAATGATTTATTGGATGATCTACGTGGCCTAGTCGGTGGAGAAACAAGCTTACGAAGCAGCATATCTAAGAGCTCATAATTATTATATTTGTGTGTTTATCGCCAATTTTTGTTTCCGAATAGGATTGCAAGTGTTGGTAACATTAGTTTGCTCGATACGTAAGGCACTAATCTCACCGTGAGCTACTAAGCTATGAATTATGGGCTAAACACGAACAATACATACGCACTCCCGTGTAAATAAAAGAGACACGGCGATACTCGCCCGGCGGTGATAGCTGATACGCCGCGGCCATGACATCGGTCTAAGGCGACCGGCTTAGCGGAAAACATATTATGGTGCTCCCTCTCGTACCCATATCGGCATCCCGCTCCAACTCGTGGATTCGCTCGCCGCTGGTCGCCTGAAGGTGCGTTCAAACCAAAAGAGTTTTCGCTGTTCTATCCCCCGTTCTACGAAATCAACCAACTTTTGTGTAACGATCGAATTTCGTAGAGTGGGGGGATAGAACAGCAAATGCTGTTTTGGTTTGAAGTTTGAACGCACCTTTAGACCAATGTCGTGGCCGGGTCGATCGTCCATCGCATCGCACTAGCAATGACATATTGAAGCGAGCGCGATGGCCTGCTTTACGTATCAAGTAAAACCTAACGTAACCGATACTTGCAAAGTCATCGTACGGCTACAGATCGTTTCATTCACGAAGATTCACGCTTGGCTTTGGTCCGTATTGTCATATCATTACAGGATATTTTTGACTAATCCGCACGTCATCATGATTGAAAATATCTACGAAACTTCTGCATATTATACCTAACTATATACCGTTCTATATACCAGAAGCGCCATTGATCTTACTGTAAGTTTATTTTATAATGTTTGAAAGACGGTAGCCTTGACGAGGAAATCGAGTCATTAAGCAGGAAAATGGGCAGAATTTCATTTTAATCATTATTTTTTCCGGTTTATAAGCTGATACGAAATGAGTAAGTAATTATTGTGAACTGAATATACAGAACTGTTTATCAGTACAAGTTGAACAAAAATATGGAGTAATTACTGTTGGTGATTCAGCTCTGATATAGATTGTTATATTATTGAATAGTAATTGCATTGCTTTTATGGTCTTAGTTAGATAGGATAATATTAACAGATTAAGGGCCTCACCCCACCTGTTTCACAATCCTCGAATAAAACATATCGCGACACTTATCATGAACAACGCTGCATCTTTAGACAATAATATTTAATAATTTGTCGTAATTTTAATTATAATAATAAAGCACTGAAATTCTATTTGCAAGCGCGTACTATTTTGATATACAGCGTTTGTTCATGATAAGCGTCGATCTGTCAGATAAATGTTAGCTGTCTTTTTCATTTATATGACTAGGAAAAAAGATAGTGATAATTTTATCTGATGAATATAATATATATATCCAAGGATTGTAAAACAGGCTGTTACAGAAAGCTCTTTCGATTAAATTATATTTGTTCAGGTAGTTATATGACGAAATACGACAGGAACTCCTTAGTAGTTCCAACATTGTGTACGCCGAGGCAGCTGCTTCACGCTAAAAAAAGGTAATCGACAAAGTGAGGATGCGTTCATTTGTGCATAATAGAACTCCGACAGGCAAGCGAGTCAAGACTGTAATTTGGAGTTAGCGCTTGGATCGCTGCCAAAGAGCTTAAACTCTGCAGTTTCCTACTGCTCTAATTGTTAGCAGAGCTATGACATAAGTGTAACAGAAATATTTAACTACCATTCAGTTCCAGGTATACCTACTCTAAAGCTTAGTCTAGGAAATATTAATTGCATGAATTCTACAAGAATGTCAGGTAGGTACGTAACGCCGTTCTTCGCGTACAAAGTACATCTAAGAAAGTTAAGAATACAATTTTTGGTGTATCTTAATTTCATACTGGGTGTTTGTATTTATAGAGAATTCTCGCACTTTCCATATATTTCTAACGTAGCTGTTGTAGCCGTCACGTTCCCGACAAAGTAGACTTTGTGGAATGCACTGTCTTACTAAATAAACAATAGACTAATAATATATTAATGTTGTTAGTACCTGTTACATTTTATTTTCAGATTTAACATTTCATAATTGTTATAATTCTGTGTTTTCTAACATATTTATATGCTTACCTGTCGGGATGAAAAGATCAATATTATTATAAGTCTAGGAACTGGTTGCCGAGTTAAGTCATTGTTTTCCCTATGAATAAATTGGGTGTCCCTAAAAGTAAATCGTCAATCCGTTTGCCCAGCGTGGTGATTATGGGCATTTACCTCCTAATGCGTTTATACGCTTAGTTAATAGGAGAGGCCTACGTCCAGCAGTGGACTATCATAGGCTGATTATGATGATTATGATGAATAGTGAAAATGCCCACATAATTGTATTGTGCCTATGTAAAATACACAATCATGAAACACTAGTACCATTATCTGCCTTAAAATGTAAAATTAACCACTTATTTCATTGAATTTTGTAACAATATTGTAATGAATTATAAACATTATAATATAATTGAACTAAGCATTAAGATTTCTCTCTTACTACATTATTGTGTTATTTATTCTAGAAAGCCTGTAAAAATCAATTGTTATCTCTGGAAATATAACAAATATCTCTCTTACTTGTACAATATACAAAGATGCCGCGGCCATGACGTCAGAGGTGATATGACAAATTTCACAATCGCAACTTGTGATTCATATGATTTTTTTATAACCTACGATTTTTAAGTCTGAAAGCGGTAGTCTGATAAAAATAGATAGATAGATAAAAATGAATGATGAAAATGAAATAAATAATATTTTGTGTCAACTAAACCGTGTGTATTATGGCATGGGCTTGCTTTCTACAGAAAAAATACCCAATCACAAAACACTTCTTCAATTTGTGATATTTTTATTCCAAATTCTTATAATTTTAGACGGAATCCATGATAATAATCTTTATTAAATAACTTACATATGAATTCATCAAACATTAATAATTATACAAAAAAAAAAATTAACTTATTTTAGACTATATCTGCCGGGATTAGATTAATATTTATCTTAAGAACATTCATAAAAGTTACAAGCCGTCAGCTCAGGGTAGCATAAGCACACAACACATGTCTAACTAAATACACGATTAATTAACGCTCCAAAGCGTTAATAATTCAATCGACAGTCTGCTAAAAGCTTTAGCAAATAATTGTAAAGGTATTTGTATCGATAAAAATAATTTAGAAGTATGCTGGGAAATTCGTTTGTAATGTTCGCAGTAGGCTTATGATGGTACCACTTCTAATCGTTTGTCGACGTTGCCGTCATGTTCTAACAAGTATGCATGTGCGAAAGTGACGCGTAGCATGATAAATGGATAAGACGGGACCAACATAAGTCACCTGAAATGAATGACGTTCGTAGAATACCTAGGTACCTATCTAAATACGTATTGATAATAAGCTGTCATAATCAAAATTATGACAGATTATTTTTCCGGCACCTTAAAAGCTTTTTGCATTTGAAATTTTGGAATTACTCGTACGAAAGGGTAGGTATTTTAACCATATTGCATTTTCTTGTACCGCTTGCAAGAATATAGAACAACCTTCACTAGCCTATAAATAGGTACAGATGTTACAGAACGCTGTAAACCTAGTTTTCAGATCAAATAAAAAATCCAACGTAGGAATTTCCTTGGCTTATCTAGTCTCTTTTCTAAAGTAATAAATAGGAAAAACTTAATGGCATTATGCATCCCCTTTGAACTGCCTTTGGTTATATAGGACCCAATAATTATGGCGTCATAATAAAACAATGATCCATAATATATATATATATAAATATTGATACCTATAGTTACTGACTTTGATCTACATTACTAAGCTTTCCCCGTTTGTTAGTACATGTCTCTACTTGACGACAAGATTCATTTTCGTTACCCGATTCTTAGTAACTAGGAAAATGTTTCACAATATGTATTATAGTTAAGAAATGGTTCATATAGCCTACTCGGTAGTGGCTCAATTGAAAAGCGAGGGGTTGTATCACGGTTTTATACCTACTCTAAGTATGATTTTTCTGAGATATGGACGTTTTTGTGTATCCTAGTGCAAGCCAAGACGCTTTTCGGCAATCGCATGCGATAAGCGAAAACTAATAGATGTACTAGAATGACACATCCGTATGAAAGTCACGTGACGATTTCCATACATTGTGGTCATGGCATCTTGACTAGGGCCCCAAATTTGCTGCATACATTGATTGGCTTGTAAATAATCATGAGTCTCGACGATATGTACTGAAATTTACTACGGATGTCCGCCGATATAAATTACAATATTAGCAATACGTACGATGCATAAGATGGGTAGGTAATTAACTATTGTTAACCGAATGATTAGGATTGATTATTACACGACTAATGTAGGTAATTTATTTACAGGTTGTAAGGATTTGGTTGACCGTACGTAGGTCTGAGAGTAAATAAAAAGTAATTTTCGAATAAAACCATGTTTCAGCTGACGCAAACTAGTGTTTACAGCCACATAACCAGCACATTTGAAGTGCTCAATGAAAATTACTCTTACTACCCACTGGCTTTTAACTATAGCAGCGTAGAAGGTACCTAAGTAATGTAGGTATTTCGTTTTTTGTTTATATTTAATTAGCCAAATAGATAAATTAGGTACCCACCTGTAACCCCAACGACGAGAACACACAAAAACAAAATCCAAATCTTCATGTTAACACATTTGCCTCACACAAAATTGTATCAAGTATTCAGAATAACAGTCTATGAAACGTTTGTATGGAAGAGTAGCAACGCGCACGATATGCGTGGACGCCGGTCGGAAGTTGACTGTCGTGCTTGTTTGTATGGGCAGATGATAGGCTATCATTCGTGCGAACGTATGGTGCACACTCAAAAGATACATTGGTGAAGCATAACATAACAAAAATATTTGTAAATACTTATAATATCATTCAACTGTTATACAGGGTGTTTTGAAAATAGTAATATAAGATGATAAAACGTGAATCTATTAATGATTTTGAACAACTTTTACTAGGGACCAAATATGAACTCAAAAAAAATGTTGTCCCATAGAAATGGACTAAGGTTGACCAAAATATATGGCAGCGTCGTCAAAACGGAACCCTTACAGATTCGTCATCGTCTGTCCGTTTTTCCGTATGTCTGTCTGTCACAGCCAATTTACTCGGAAACTATAAATGCATAAATGCTACAGTAATTAAATTTGGTAAGGATAAGTGTTGTATGAACCTACATTGTAAAAAGGTGGGGGTCCTCCATACATGTAACTGAGGGCTAGATTTTTTTTTTCGATGTAGATATGTAAGCGTATGGGGTATTAATAGGAGTATTAGATAGGGTATTAGAAGGTCTTTGAAAATTATATAAAGATTTCTAAATCGCATTTTTATTTAAGCGAACCGTTTTTGAGATTTCAACTCTCAAAGTCTTAAAAATTATTTCTCTACCTTTTTTTTAAACTACGCGGTATAAAATAAAAAAAATGGGATGCAAATTAATAAAATTTTTCATCAATTTTTGATCAAATTATCTCAGCCTTTGAGATAGGTTGTTTTAACTGTATTTTTTTATGATAAATTGATAATTTGTACGGAGCACTTCACGGGCGTGTCCGACTCGCACTTGGCCGGTTTTTTTTCTTGAGAATTTGTATTTGGTCTCATCGTAAAAGTTGGTCAAAATCATTAATGGATTCATCTTTTAGATACCATTTTCATAACACCCTGTATTTCAGTGGCCTTGTTGAACCCACACTTTACGTTTTGTTGATGACATTAATGAAATATTTAATTTTAATGTATTATTTAACATAGGTACCTACAGGCATTACCTACCGTTGTATTAAAAAGGTACCTACTTAATTTATGTTCATGCTATATGTTGTATTCGTAGGCATTGGCAACAAATAATTGCCTTTGTATTATTAAATCACAAATTCGAGAATCTTGATACGATACTTATTGCTGTTTGTTATAATATATGTACATTGTTGACAATGAAATTGTTATTGGCTATCACGTGACAAGATTTTTTTAGTTAAATCAGAAAACTTATTAATTTTTGATATGATCCTGAACCTTAGGAGTATGTTAATAACAATCATATTCGTTAGATCAATTTTAGTTTTAGTGATTACAGTGTGCTAATAGTCATAGGCATCGTAACACTTACGAGGTTGCTATTATTCTTTCTGAGTAGGTACCTGGGATACTAGTATTTCGTTCAGAGCAATCGAGCTAAGTGCAAGTCAAGCTTGTTTTCATTCCTTAACATCACCCCCTGCTTAAGTAGTTTTACAGTAAGTACTTCAAAATGGTTTTTTGGCCAAATTTAATAACTGACGAATAGATGAAAAAAGTGTAAGTACTTACTAGATACCTGACAAGTTTTTAGTTAGAATAACTATTGTTTTAGATATTTTTTAAATCAGAAGCTTATACTCGTATAATTACTTGTTGCCAAATTTCATATTTCTTTATTGTGATATCGAGCTGTTATTTTTTTCATTTGTCTACGGAATAAACAATATAATTTAGATAGTTATTATGTGAATATAATTATCAAATATTTTTTTATAAAACAGAAGTGCCTTAGCAACAGTAGCTTGTGAAACAAAAATAAATTTCAGTGAAAATGTATCCGTAGTTTTCCATTGCTCCCAATATGTGTGCGCGCACATGTCGCACGCGCCGGTGTATGTGGGCTTTATTAATAGAGATCCAGGCGACTTGCCAGCCTATGACAAACAACAATATTTACCAACACATCCCAAAAACGTTACTTTTTACACGACTGCCAAAAGGAGAGTATATGTGTTCAGCCCCTTTGTATGTTTCATATTTTCTTTAAACGCGCAGATCTTCGCGACCACTTAACCGTTTTTAATAGTGTAAGGTATCATTAGAATCCTCGTGACGTCGCGGGTAACATAGGATAAGTGACGTCACCTTAAAAACAATATGGCGGCATATAAATTCAATAATGTCTGACAAAAAAAAACATTTTTGAAAAAACCTATCGAGTTTGGTATCAAAATGAAGAGTTTTGGACTGCAATTACGAATATGTATTTAACTTATATGTTTGTTATTCATTCTAGATAAGCCAGATTCATTAAAATACAATAAAAGCGCCAAGAATAATATGTCATCCAAATGCTATGTGTTGGGTATCAAATTAAAGCATTTTATATGCAGATTATAAATATACAGGGTGTTTGGTTAGCGGTGTCGGAGCTTTTAAGGGCTTAAACTACAATCAATTTCATCGATAAATTACCATACAATTTTTTTTTTGTGCTAACGATAATTAAATGGCGGCCATTTTAAAATTTCAAACAGACGAATACGGGCGCACGTGATATTTCTGGAATTATACGTTTGTTATCGGTTCTATCCTTGCAAAAAAAATCTCTTTTGAGAGCTCATTAGATAAGCAAACTAATTAAGCTAATCATTTGACTCAACTATTTGAACAACAAGGCTAAAAAAAAAATTTTTAATTAAAAATAGTAAAAAATTCACCTTAATTTTTCAATTAATTTAATTTTGCATGAAAACTAGGTCATTAATATAAGTTTTTGGTGTTGTTATTTGTTAGTATAGGATGTTAGCTAAAACACAACACCATAATTACAGTTATACCTTAAGTACTTTAGGAATTAGAAGTGCTCAAACATGCGCTGGATGGATGGAAGGCGGCCACTTCACTAGTCAGTACACTGCTGACATTCATTTGTTTATGGATTTTGCATCGGGAACGCTAAATGCAGCTGTTTTGGTGTATGTTTGAGCACTTGTAATTCCTAAAGTACTTAAGATATAACTGTAATTATGGTGTTATTTTTTAGCTAACATACTGTACTAATAAATAACAATACCAAAAACCTATCTTAACGACCTAGTTTTCATGCAAAATTAAATTAATTGAAAAATTAAGGAGAATTTTTTACTAATTTTAAATAAAAAAATTTTTTTTAGCCTTGTTGTTCAAATAGTTGAGTCAAATGATTAGCTTAATTAGTTTGCTTATCTAAAGAGCTTTCTAACGAGATTTTTTTTACAGGGATAGGACCGATAACAAACGTTTAATTCCAGAAATATCACATGCGCCCGTATTCGTCTGTTTGAAATTTTAAAATGGCCGCCATTTAATAATCGTTGGCACAAAAAAAAATTTTTATGGTAATTTATCGATAAAATTGATTGTAGTTTAAGCCCTTAAAAGCTCCGACACCGCTAACCAAACACCCTGTATATACGAGTTATATGTTTAAATATATGTTTGAAGAGAAAACTCGAAATGTTCTACATCGCACTATTGAAGTTTTTCTTCGAAGCCTAAGACGTGACATGACTGTCACAGTTGACACATCTTCTTGACCGCTAAGTGTGAATGAAACAGATACATTGTACATACGCGCTTGTGGTCAAGGGGTAAAATGCACGGCTGCTACGCAGCGGTCGTGGGTTCAATCCCCGGCTCGTACCGATGAGTTTTTCAAATAACTTATGTACGATATATCATTTGATTTACAGTAAGTAGATACTAGCGATGTAACGAATATTCGCATTCGCATTCGCATTCGCAAATATTCGCATGTTTTAAAACATTCGCATTCGTATTCGCATTCGCAAAAAATTGACGCGAATGTTGCGAATATTTTTATCTAATTATTTCATTCACTTAAGGCAGGAATTCACTACATTCTAAGTTGACCTTAATACCTAGATGTTTAGGTACAAAAACATGCACTCTAAAAAGGATATATTTTAACTGAATGCTGAATAAAATGTTATATTTCAGTAAATAAAACACAAATGATACGTATAATTAAACAAAACAGTCGTGGCGATTGCGATGACGGTGACCCCTAGTAGCTTTGGAGTCAAACTGATCGCTTAGTTTTGAATTTACTTCTGAATACTAAGAAGTAATAATCGGATCGGAGACTTTACACTCGAAGTTGTAGACGAATATATATACCTAAAGCAAACTATTCAGTTAGGTAGGTCCAACTTCGAGAAAGAGGTCAATCGTCGAATCCGACTCGGTTGGGCAGCGTTCGGGAAGCTACGACACATCTTTTCGTCCAATATTCCGCAGTGTTTGAAGACGAAAGTCTTTAATCAGTGTTGCCAGTGATGACATACGGTACTTAAACGTGGCCGCTTACAATGGGCCTCATAAGAAGGCTCAAAGTCACCCAAAGGGCTATGGAGAGGGCTATGCTAGGCTAGGAGTCTCTTTGCGTGATCGGATTAAAAATGAGACCATCCGCAGCAGAACCAAAGTAACCGAAACGGGAACCGAAATAGCTCTCCGAATCGCTAAACTGAAGTGGCAGTGGGCGGGGCACATTGCGCGTAGAATCGATGGCCGTTGGGGCGGGAAGGTTCTTGAGTGGCGGCCACGTACCGGAAGGCGTAGCGTGGGTAGGCCCCCCACAAGGTGGACCGATGACCTGGTGAAGGTCGCAGGAGTCCGCTGGATGCGGGTGGCGCAGGACCGGCCATTGTGGCAATCTTTGGGGGAGGCCTATGTTCAGCAGTGAACGTCTTTCGGCTGATATGATGATGACGATGATGATGACTAAGAAGTAATCAGTATAACAGGTATTTCTGGTAGAATGTCCCTAAATGTCAATGCTAAATACTTGTTTAACCAAAGATATTGACGCAAAAGGACCTATTCTTTGCGTTTCATTGCGCCTGTGCAATATTTTTGGATTTTGAATGAATGTTTATTATTATTTTTAACTTTATTGCACAATATTGCACATACAAAAGAGTATAAATGGCGGGCTTAATGCCTTTGGGCATTTTCTGCCAGCATTATCTAATGTTTGTGTAGGTATATGTATATTGTATAATAGGTACCCAATATTCGCATTCGCATTCGTATTCGCGAATATTAATCGCAAATATTCGCATTCGCATTCGCATTCGCGAATATTCCCAAAGCGATATTCGTTACATCACTAGTAGATACCGGTAAAAAGTTTAAGTTCACTCCATGATTTCGATACAAAATACACTTTCGGGGGATTTTTTTTCAGTGTTAACAACAAAATTTCAAGATCTATTTAATATGAATTTTCCATAGAAACTGAACAATTTTATAATCCGAATTTTATGGATCCGATAATAATTCATAGACAAACGAATTTTCATGACGACGCAAAGCTTTCCAGGCCTTTGACCGTTCCAGGGCCGGGTTAGACCTTAACATTTGTGCAGGGGAGTTGGTAAGAAGGAAAGTAGGTATGCCTGGTAAATTGAGTCTCATGCAGCTCGGCCTTCGACCTAACAGGCAAGCGCGCCGTCGGGCCATGCTCCAGGCCTTTGGCCCTACGCGGCGCTCGGCTTTTAGCCTCCGCATTTTCTCAAAACAAATGCTGCGGCCCTGAGATTCGTTTTAATGCTACACTTTTCCATCGTTTAGCGAAGGAGCGCTGGGCTCTGGTAGCTTGGCCTTCGGCCTAACAAGCCGGCGCCCCTTTGGGGACATTTCGGGCCGTCGGCCCTACGCGGAGCACGGTCTGCAGCCTTCGCAGGTTGTGGAAACGATCGTTGGGTCTGCGGATCTCCGATTCGTTTTCATGTTACACTATTTTATCACGTAGTGCGGTAGCGCTGGGCTCTAGCTTCGATTGTTAAGGCAGTTAAGATGGGCGGTTGTACCGCTTGGGCTCACTCGTCGGGCCTCCGACCCACCGGGCTCGCGTTTGAAGCACCCCGATAGTGACGCTCCAGGCTTTAGCCTATGTGGAGCTGGGCTTATTTAGAAGCTTGATAGCTCAATTTGCTTGCAGCTCCTTCTTCGACCTTGCATTAAATTTCTTCCAAGTGAACTTGGGCCATCTAAGTGAAAATCTTCTCTCTGGACTCTGGCTCCGGTGGTCCGGGCCGGGGGCTCACCTTTCGGCCTCGCAAGCCAGCGGTCTCCGAGGGACGATTCAGGCCTACGGCCCTACGGCCTTTGCAGGTTGTTAAAACGATCGTCGGATCCATTTTAACATTACACTATTCCGTCGGCTGACGTGGTAGTGCTAGGCTTTGGCGGCTCGGCCTTCGGCCTCGCAAGCTGGCGCCCCTCTGTCTGCCGCTTTTAGCCGCTGGCCCTACGCGGAGCTCGGCTTTCAGTCCTCGCTGGAGTTCGAAGCGAACCGTTGGACCCTCTGGTTCGATTATTCGATTTCGATAATAATTAAGAGGGATGGTTGTGATGACCGTGTGGACTCGCCCGTTGTGCCTTATTATTGTGCCTACACAGATATCGGTTTATTTAGATGCTGGGGTGCTTGAAGAAGCATGGTACCTCAATTTTCTCGCAGCTCGGCCTTCGGCCTCGCTTTAGATTTCGACTCGCTTGGGCCCGGTCCGGTGTCGGTGTGACGCGGTTCGGCCTACGCGAGCTCGGCTTTCTGCCTTCCACCCTGAAGCTCGCCCTGCGAACTCACTCGAAATAGATTTACATTGGTTCCGGTAATGCTCCAGCCCTCACGCGGTGTGCCCTTCGGCTTCGCCCAAAATTAGCGGGATTGGAACTTCTCGGGCCCCCGGAGTGAAGCTTCGGCCCTCTGCAGAATCGGTTTTTTTAATTCTATCCAACTTTAAGGAATTTCCAGATTCACTAAAAGGTTTCAAATAAAAAAAATAATTAAAAAATTAAAAAACACGACTGCCGTTTTAAGCGAACTGAAAAGTAACAAATAATTCCTTCTTCAGGTTAATCCTTGTGAGCGTGTCTACATAATAGGCGCTCGTCTTATTACTTACGTACTATATTTTGTTCTGGTTGCAGTCGGGGAACCTTTCATTAGGGAAAATATAAATATATGGAGGTTCCCCGACTGCAACCGAAACAAAATATAGTAAGAAATAAGACGAGCGCCTATTATGTAGACACGCTCACAAGGATTAACCTGAAGAAGGAATTATTTGTTACTTTTCAGTTCGCTTAAAACGGCAGTCATGTTTTTTAATTTTTTAATTATTTTTTTTATTCCTTATGTCTAGATACTGAAGTATCTAGAGATGTAGAGATTTTGGGTTTTCCAAGACACCGTTGACTTATTTTTTACGCAAGTTATTTTTGACTGGGGCAATTACTAATTAGTTTATTATTGTGAGGGGCACCTTTATATCGGAAAAATCGCGGGTCGAGTAACGCGGGGTCGTTTTGCATAAACTAATTTTAGGAATTATTTTGTGCGTGTAATTTTTATGTTTAAGTGGGTATTTAAGTGTGTATAGATTTAGGTTTAGAATGTAATTTTGATTATTTTTATTTCTTTAGTGTTTAAGGTGTACCTACTATTTCACTGCTCCTTGTAGCTATGATATTTTAGTAAATAAACTTTATTTCTTTGATTAGTTACACTATATTCATTAAATAGTGGGGTTGTTTGTTCTCGTTTCATATATTTTACTATTAATGTTACAAACATCACGCTACTGTTTAGTATTTTATATGAAGGTACTAAAAGTTATTAAGCTCTGCTTGACGCTCAAATAGGGTCACCTTCTGTCACTTATGTATCTATGTATATGTATATGGGTAAATTCAGTCAAAAATTAAATAAGGTAGTAGGTATAAGTAAGGACATGCCTATTTCCACCACTAAGGATTCATCTACCAAGTTGTGTACCAACGTTCGTGTGTTTTGAGTTTTGAATTAGACGTGTGCGCCGATCTAAAAATGATCGGCGGCGGCGTTTGCTGAAAAGTCGGCGGCGGCGGCGTGATTTCGGCGTGAAATCGGCGTCAAGGTCACATGAATAAAAAAGCGGAATGCGATAGTATAATTTGTCAATTAGATAAATACAATAATGTTCATTAAACACCACTACTGACCACCTTATCCAACATCTGATCAGTACATATCAGTTTTCTCTTCCCACCATGTTCTAACATAATATTTTCAACAATAACTGGGTTTGAACTAGCCCTATTCATATTAGGTCTCCCAAATCCCCTATCATAGCATTGGATTCCAGCTATCTTTATCAGGTTATCGGTCCATCATATTGGGAGGCATCCTACGCTGTGTCGATCAATATAATTATGCTTGCAACTAAGAAATCACTTGCCCCACCGGTAGTTTTGCGAGTAATGTATGTCCAGCCCACTGCCACTTCAGTTCAGTGATTTTTTGAGCTACGTTGGTCCTTCTGCGACTCTCAAGTCTCAACTAGGGTTTATACAACAACCGTCGATTTTCAGGATCCAAATAATGCGGATGCGGATATCGAAAATCAGCGGATCTGGATACCGACTTACTTCGGATAATACGAATCTTGCACATACATGAATGCTTTTTCTCAGACTTGCCTTATTTTCATTAAGTTATAGTGTTAGGCCTTATGTAGAGTCTACATTTTAATTACATTTGAATATGCAACTACAAAATTCTCCATATGTTTTAAACTTTTAACGTTTTTAATCACAATAAGATATTATCTGGTATTTAAATAAGCTGTACCTGAAGGCCAAAGGCCCCATGGCGAGGCGTCAAGCCCGCGAAGGCCGAAGGCCCGGAGTATCACGATTTCAGTGCTCTCCGATACAATGACGCTTCCCAACTGTCTCAACGCCAGCAAAGGCCGCAGACCGAACTTACGCAGAGGCGAACAAACACGTCTCTGTATCTAAATAGAACCCCAGTTTCGCGTAAGGCTGAAGGCCTGGAGCATTCCAAAGAGGCACGCCAGGTGACAAGGTCGAAGGCCGAGCTGCCAGAGCCTAGCGCTCCCTCGCTACACAATGGCCGACTGCCGGCCGAGGTGACACTCTGCGGCCCTCCGATTCGTTTCGAAGGCCGAAAGCCGAACTCCATTAGGGCTTTACAGAAGCGTGCCAGCTCGCCTCACTCGTACTCATTTGGTGGTTCTCCATGGTTTCAGCCATAATAACTATATAGTCGGCAAACCGAAGGTGAGTGATATATTCGCTAGTGTTGTTGATGACAAGCCCATCCCAGTCCAGTCCAAAATCTTGAAAACATCTTCCAAAGCAACTGTAAACAGTTTTGGACACAAGACATCTCCATGTCTTAATCGTCGCTGCAATGATCTAGATTTTGAATAGTGGTCTTGAGGAGGTCCTCAAGACCACTATTCGAAATCCAGATCAACTGAATGGCAATGTGTCAGTTGCATAGAATAACTGTCGAAAATTGGCTAGCCAAACCTAAACTGAATTGCATTAACGAGGTCATGGTAACCCCCCTGGAGACTACAATATAAGTACCGGTAGTCTACCTATTTGGATTACTTGTTTTACTGTATTTTGGTTGATTGTTCTTTGGACACATAGCCCGCAAACCTGGGGAAGACCTCCAAAAACTTACGAGAAAGATTGGAAAGAAAAGGCCGAGAGGAAGGAGCCCCATGCGCTGGAGAGACCAGATCCGCACCTCATTAAACTGTCGGGTTGCTGAAGCGATCTACGCTGCGGAAAATTGGAGTGGTTGGTGGAAGATCGTGAAAGAGAAATTGATGAGTTGATAAGACACATCGCCCAGAATTGGATTATCGACGCAAGTAGGAGTAGTCTACTGGGTACTGCTGAAGATACTGTAGTACAGCCGGTCTCGATCAATTCAAATGCTTAATAGACCACGAATACGAATGCTAACCTGAGGGGGAAGGTATACCTCTCATCATCAGCCTATCGCAGTCCACTGCTGGACATAGGCCTCCCCAATTTCACGCCACCGTTCTTTATCTTCGGCTGCTCGCATCCAGCTCCTGCCAGCCATCCTACGCAAATCGTCGCTCCACCTTGCCTGAGGGCGTCCTACACTACGCTTGCCGAGACGCGGTCTCCACTCAAGAACTCGTTTACCCCAACGGTTGTCGGTTCTACGGCTAATATGGCCAGCCTACTGCCACTTCAGCTTGCCAATACGGTGGGCTATGTCGATCACTTTGGTTCTCTGTCGGATAACCTCATTTCTGATTCGATCCCGCAGAGAGACGCCGAGCATAGCCCTTTCCATAGCTCGGTGAGCGACCTTGAACTTGTGGACCAGCCGTACCGTCAGTGTCCACGTTTCGGCTCCGTACGTCATGACGGGTAGGACGCACTGATTTTTGTCACTGTAGGATCGACGATGTGAAGATTCGACGTAGCTTCCCAAATGCTGCCCAACCTAGCTGAATTCTCCTATTCACCTCATTCTCGAAGTTGTTTCTGCCCATCTGCAATGTTTGCCTGAGGTATACATATCTTTGAACAACTTCGAGAACGGTGCAGTGTACTGCCATCGGTTCCGGTAGTACATGTTCATTGAACATAACCTTGGTTTTGTCCAAGTTCATCCGTAGGCCGATGCGTATAGAAGAGTCAGCCAGGTTGTAGGTTCTGCAGCGTTTCTGCCACGATGACGATATCATCAGCGAATCGCAAGTGAGAGATGTACTCGCCATTAATGTTGATGCCACGCCCTTTTCAGCTCAGCGTCTTAAACATGTCCTCCATTGCATTTGAGAACAATTTCGGGGAGATCACGTCCCCTTGTCTCACACCTCTATGCAATGGTATAGGATTTGTTTGCTGATTCTGTACTTGGACGGACATGGTGGCGGCTTCGTATAGACATCTTATCACTTGAATCGCTGCAAGGACTCCAGAACAGACCAGATCTCAATCGAGTCAAAGGCCTTCTCATAGTCCACAAATGCTAGACACAGGGGCTGATTATATTCTTCGGTCTTCTGTATAATCTGCCGCACTGTGTGGATGTGGTCTATGGTGCCGTATCCACTCCGAAATCCAGCCTGTTCCGGAGGTTGAAATTCGTCGAATCTCCGCGCAAGACGGTTCGTGATCACTCTTGAGAACAGCTTATAGACATGGCTTAGAAGAGAAATGGGTCGATAGTAGGGCTCTCGGTCGTGTCCGGGTTTCGTGTACCCGTTTCCGTGTACCCGTTTCTTTGCTACCGGGAAACGGGTTTCTTACCCGTTGGAAACGTTTAATTAGGAACCGTGTAATTAAGACACGGATACCCGAGTACCTGTGTCTGATCCGCCCTCAATGTGTAGTGGCAGTGGCAATCTAAAATATAGGTACGATTTTATATTTGAACAAAGTATTGAACCGCATTTAACCTGCAACAAAGAAAATTTCTAGCTGCGTAATTCGTAAAAAACTGCGAATTTTCCGGTAGGTATTTTTTTGTTTCAGACTTTTTACTAATAAAAACATAGGTTTTTCGAATATTCAATTGTAATGGATCCGCAAGACTCAAGCTTGGAAAAGTTTCTAAGTAGATCCGCGGACCCGCGCTTGGAAACGTTTCTAAGTTCAAAACGTTTCTTGGCGTTTCGTGTCGTTCGGGTTCTTAGTACCGCCGGTGCTAAGGATTCGTGTACACGTGTCTGCGGGTAACACGGATACCGGTAGCCCTAGTCGATAGTTCTTCATCAGGGTTTTGTCTCCCTTTTTGAAGAACAGGATAACCACACTTGTACTCCATGCCTCCGGAGTTCTCCCTTCGAATAGGACAGCGTTAAAAAGCGTTTGGAGCTCCCTCAATGCGGGTTTACCTCCTGTTTTTAACAGTTCTGTTGTAACGCCATCTTCTCCAGGGGCTTTTCCGTTTTCAAGCTGCCCAAGAGCGATCTCGATTTCGCCGATACTGACTTCTGGGAGGTCTTCGGTGTAGTGGTGTATGAAAGTGGCTCTAGAATCCTCATTTTCGGGATCAGGTCGAGATGCATGCGAAGCGCATATACCTGTCGGTCTTTTGTATATCCTGACGTTGCTTGTGTATGTGATTTACGGTGCTAAACCTTTTTTAGAAGCCGAAACCGGCTTGTTCAGGAGGCTGGAAGTTGTAGAGCCTAAGAACCTACGTGTAATGTTTGATGACACTCGAAAGCAACTAATAGGTTGACAGTAAATTCCCTACATAAGATCATTATATAAATACATAAAGCAAATACAAAGCTTAGTGTAGTATTTAGCCCATAAGAAATAACTTTGTTATACAGTCAAGGCCACGCCGATTTCACGCCGACCATTAGTCGGCGGCGGCGGCGTGGCAAAAAAGGTCGGCGGCGGCGTGACGCCGGCGCGGCGCACACGTCTATTTTGAATTTTAAACTCCCTAAGTAATAGCAAAATAATGTTAAATATGGAAAACAACTACATACTAGGTACCTATGTCATCGTTACAAATCCTTAATGTTATCAAATGTATTGATAAAAATATCTGAAGATAAACATTAATGCCGATAAATATTAGTGACTAAATCATAGAGTAATGGGGAATATTAGTACCTATATTGCCAATGGGAATGTTGGCAATGTAGGTTGTATTGTAAGTATCTATACTAATATTCCCGATTTGATGTTTTTGAGAATAGTGAAAGATTAGTGTGAGGAATTGAGGATGTCGGAACTATTCTTCTCTTAGTGGTTAACGGACATATTCTTCAATACCTATTGTATTTTTATACACATACAGCAAAGTAGTTAGGATGGTGCCAGTCGTCTATTATTTTTTCGTAAACAGAGTACGAGACTGACGAGATTTTCCCGAGAGATACAGATAACCAGTCATCATTTCTGTACTAAAGGGTCTCTTCACAAACGGTTTAGTTACTTATAAAAGGTTGACAAGGCGCATGTAAAATCAACATCCCTACTTACCTAAATACAAACGTCTGGAAGCTGTTAGAGATTTTTTTCGATCAATATGTCTAAGACTAAAAGAGTCGAACAATAGTGAACTACTTGCCAAGTTATATGCCCCCCTAATTTACGAGTACCTATATACAAAGTTAGAGTTTTACCTACATGATAGTCCCTCACCATACTTGGTATTGGTACATACTCGTATTGTAGGTATATGTCATGTTTGATTATACAGGTTGAGGTTCATTGTTTGCTAAATTAAAATGGGATCGGTCTCTATATTGAAACGCCCTTTATTTTTTTTTATACCACGTAATTTAATTTTTTGTAGAGAAAAATCAGGACCGTCTCGTTTAAAGTAAAATAAAAAACAATTCGATTAAAGCGATAAGGTATAAATCTTTATTGAATAGTGATGTATAACGTGGTACTGGTTACATGCCAGTAATTTTGACTCCAATAAAGAATTTTATGTCCTTCGATATTTACTTGTTTGTACAAAGTTAAAAAAAATACAAAATTCCTTTTTTTGCAATTATAAACCAAGTTCTACTACTTGTTCCTCAAAAGTTTTCTACCCCTTTTGTAATGATACTAATAAAGTACCACAAAAACCTTTCATGACATTATTTTTCGTTGTTTTAGGTATGTAACGTTGACGATACTGTAACAGTTTTGAGAGCTAATAAAAAAACTAGCGGTTAAAGCCAGTGATTTTGATTTTAATTAAGCAATGCAACGTTACATATCGCTATTCAATAAAAATTAAATAACTCTACCTCTTAATTTTTATGGTTTTGATTTTCCTTTAAAAAAACAACAGAAAAACTAAAAATTTGGTTTAAATATAAATAATTGATGACCTTCTATCCACCGTTTTAATTTAACATGCAATGGACCAAACATGGTGTAGTAAGGGCAATAATAAATAATACAAACCCCCTCATTCATAAACGCTTGTTAACTTAACAAGCCGCTAACTACGAACAAATAAAACATGGAAGCCGCACGCCATACTAAATTGGCTTTCAAAAACGGTCCTGAATTTTAGTTGACAAGTGTCACCCCCTCTTCAATGAATCACGGTAATGAATTTCAATATCAACCTTTAAAAACTTAAACCGCCATTTAACACACAACCACCTACCTGCGGTCATGGAGACCGCTTCTTCTTATGGGACCTGGGTGCTTAGCCAAGTTGCCAATCGCTATAGCGCTTCATCGTTAATCGCAGCTAACTGTCTTTGTCGCACTAATATGAAAGAGTGACAGAGAGGGAAAACTACGTTACGCTACTAAGCGCTAGCGATTGGCATCTTGGCTAAGCACCCTGATTTATTTACTTTGGCGCGTCTGAAGAGGGTTTAAATATATTAAATATACTTTACATAGTTTCAGGCATTTATTAACCAACAGGAATACAAAAATAATCAACATTTTGTATTTCAAACTTAACATATTTATGAACTTGTTGTATTTTCGATTACAAAACTTAGTATCCTTCAGGATATGAGATTACAAAATTAAAGAACATAATATAAAGCTTTTCATTATAAAAAAATAAAATTGAGCAATCAAAAATGCTATTAAACTATCTAATTTGGTTACAAATAAGATATTTTTGTAAAATTACATGCTTTTACAATAACCATTCTTGTCTGCCGTCGACACACAATTTGTTCGAACATTCACATTCAAAACAAGTTTCTAGTCCCGTGGAAGACGCTGATTATTTGCACGACGCTCTAAATAGGGTTTCACTAATGTTTCGGCCAGTTTCTTCATAAATTTGAACCTTTTTTCAAAACTGTGTTCTAAATTAAAATAACACAACAACCTACGTGCGGTCACTGAGACGTGCTGAGACACTTACAAAATGTATCGTAACCACCTACATGCGGTCTCACGGACCGCCGATGCTACTTTATTACTCACCAAATCCAAATGAGTGCACGTCTGAACGAGTCGACAGCATGGTCAGCACTGCGGAGGGGCTGGGCAAAGGTACAAGGTCACAGAGGCATGAGCGATGTACTTGCGTTCAGTTATTGTCAATTTTGAATAATCCAGTGTCTGTGAGACCGCACGTAGGTGGTTAAGGGTTAAAACAGGACGTAGGTAGTCAAGGGTTAAAAATAGTTGTGATTGGTTCATCAAAGTTTTGATTGGCTATATTCTATAAACGTTTGTCAAAGATGTTGCGCCGCAATATGCGCTGTATTAAGGTGCGTTCAAACCAAAAGAATATTCGCTATTCTAACCCCCTACTCTATGAAATTCGATCGTTACACAAAACGTGATTGGTTGATTTCGTAGAACGGGCGATAGAACAGCGAATATGCTCTTTTGGTTTGAACGCACCTTTAAGAAAAGCGCTATGTTCTGCCCATCTTGGCACAATAATTTAACAATTGGTTTTGGGGGCATTTTTGAGCTGGCGTTAGACGTCATGTTATATATGGTCGCAGGTCGCTAATAATTGTTTGTCCCTTTTGCTCTTATGGATACATTGTTAAGACCGAAAGGGACAAACAATTATTAGCGGCTTGTTAAGTTAACAAACGTATATGAATAAGGGGGTAAGTCTTTAAAAGAAATAGTTGATTTTATACAGTGTGTAAGTCTAATACGGGCGATCAATTAAACCAGGCATGGGATTCATTAGTGTAATCATGGATTACAAGGTTTTTTTTAAGTTACTCTCAATTATGACCCCACAGAATTTTTTTAAGATTATCGGAGCAGCTATGTAGGTACGAACATTTGTTATTGTTGATATGGCAGTTATGTCATCTGATTTTGAAATTAGCTGTCATCGAGTCTTTAACTCGCGTATGTTGCTCTACATTGCGCGCCGAATTATTTTGTATGGAAAAATTTGTTGCTCTGATTTTAAGTAAAAGTTATTTGAATGTACTTATTATGTAGTAAACTAATACCCGTTAAGAGCTTCGCCCGTATTAGACTTACACCCTGTATAATATAACATTTTAATAACTGAAATGTACCAATGTTAATTTATTTGTACTTGTAAATTCCATATAAAATAACAAATAACACTAAGGGCTTTAACTAGTGGCATCTACAGGGCACATGCTAAACTATAATGAAAGAACGCAAACTTGAAACGCTGAGCAAGCAGCATGTACAGAATGATATCGGTAGAGAGCGCTATTGTCTGTTCATCATGATAGTTGGTACTTCGTAATATAGATGGCTCTGTTAGCATAATTCATCATCATTTAAAATAAATTATACTAGTACTTTTTTGAACATACACTTTAAGGCACTGGTCTCACCGCGAGCTACTAAGCTATGAACTATCGGCTATAAACACGAACAAAAGATACGCACTCCTGTGTAAATAAAAGAGACACGGCGATACTCGCCCGGCGGTGACAGCTGATAGCTGGGCGAGTATCGCCGTGTCTCTTTTATTTACACGGGAGTGCGTAACTTTTGTTCGTGTTTATAGCCGATAGTTCATAGCTTAGTAGCTTGCGGTGAGACCAGTGCCTTAAGGTAGGTAATTTTCGGTTCGAAATGCAATTATATTTTTTTTAGCGAACTAATAAGTTATTAGGGTCAACACTATCGAACTTGGTGTAAACTGGAATTTTCCAAAAGGATTGATTGAAAAAAATATAGTACAGTCGAGTGAAATAATATATAGACACAAGGGATCAGTATGGAGAAGTGTATAGGTATATATTAATGCCCTTGACTGTGCCTAATTTTATTTTCATTAAGCCATGGCCATGACCTCCGTGAGCGCGTTCCGAACTAATTTCCAAAGTTGCCAAAATTTGGCCTCGCCTCGACCTTGCGAGAAGGACGCGTCCTCGCCGCAAGGACTCGTCCTTGCTGCAAGGCCAATGGGAAGGTCTCGGCCTGGCGAAGGCCACGGCCTTAAACCTGAGCGAGGCCGTTGGCGTGCCTTCCGCGAATATTTATAGAGCAAGCTTATTGATAAGTGACGTCAGCTGATTATTGTTGAATAATCGTGATTGCGAGATTATAACGGCCTGCTTAATAATCCCCAAATAATATTCGTCGGATAAAATTATCAAAATTTAAATAAATACAAAAAGTACGAACAGCCTTCATTTATCTGACAGATATATTTTATAAGGGGATGGTGAAAAAGGGGAATATGATAATATTTTTTGGAACAAACTAAGTAACCTTACTTGCCTTTATGTGTATAGTTGAGTAAGTTACACTTTCCTTTACGACCTTTAGGTACCTACACGTATGACTTTAGACGGTTGTAGATTTGTATTGAACTAAGTAAAACAATATTTATCGAAACAATTTCTTTAATAAAAAAAATACAAAACATAACTTTAATAAAATTTTATAAAATTTCGTACAACTATGAACACTGGTAGCTTAACAACATGTTTCTAGGTAACTCTCATCTCAACAATTTATCACAAACTGTAATTAATATCTTATGAGCTAAGACGTAATACAGTATTTTATGTCATGGTGTTTGTTCGATACAACTAAAAGCGATTAAGACCTACGTTCAAATTTAAAAATATCACATCGACTCATTATAAAATATGATTGGCAGCTGATTAACTACAATACTTAATTATCATTAGGTACAAATGTTACATCAAATTGCCGCTTAAAAGCGCTAATTTTGTTTTAAAGTCGTATTTATTTTTGTTTTGGTACTTAAAGATATACTGTGATAAAATCATTACGCCGCTTCTTTAGCTTCTTAGCATATTAATCTAGAAGTAATAAAAGGGTAACTAGGTACCTAAATAGCGCTCCTAAGCAGCATTATTCTGAGCGGAACTAATCGACTATCTCGTAAATCTAAATAGCGATATCTAAGATTTAATACTTTACTAAAGAATCTAGGATTATTCCCTAAACAATCGTAATTTGAATAAAGGTTACGTTGTTAAGATAGGCACCTCCATTAATTTTATTTATGATATTATTTATCACCTATTCACGGAAACGCAATACAATTATTATATATCATTTAGCCTTGAAATGATTCAACTATGTATCATTCTAAATAATTAATAATGTCAACATTATTTGAAGCTTAAGAATATAATAAATATATCAAGTTAATAAAAAACGAGAACTAAATTTACATAGGTATCTTAGGTACTCGTACTACTTACACGACATACATAATTCAAATGAACACAAAATTCTACTTACTTATGTGCCTATTGAATTTATGAAGGCCCATAAAATTAATGTACAGTGGTGTTCATAATTGCATGGACAATTTATGCATGAATTCATTCATAAACTGTCCATGCAATTTTGAACTCGACTGTACCTATTGAAGTTATTAGTAGCATAGCCGTGTAAAAATTGTTAAGTACTTTAACATGAGTTACATACATCATATTCAGATCAGATGAGACCATCGAAATATAATTTATAACCATGAAATATGATTATGGACATAACTGCCTTAATAAATAAGTACTTACTAAATTATTTTAAGCAAATCGACTGTTCACATTTAAATAATAGCTCATTGTACCTTTATAGTTAATTGCGTAGGCACCTAATTTAATGTGCTTCCGAGACCTTTTATCATAAACGAATAAATATGGATTAACGATGGTAAATGACCCAATATAGTCATCCAAGCTATAATTGTACAAACACATTTATACTTTTCTGAAAAAAGGTTCTCTTTTACATGATTTTTTTGCATAGATATGCAATCGCGAAAAACAATGTACCTACTTATTTTCACTAGTTGATATTTACGTAACAAGTTTATAATATAATACTATATTTTCTATATTTACATGGCAGTATAAATAGTAGCTTACAACATGATTTAACCCCCTTATTAATAAACGTCTCTTAACTTAGCAAGTTAGCAAGCCGATAAGTAGGTACGTTTGTCTCAATCGGTCATATCAATATGTTTAAAATAAGACCGAAGCGGAAAAGATACTTATCGGCTTGCTAAGGAGGGATTCCGTATACGTTGTACAAATCTGAATACGCCCCCATGGGTGCGCGTGCGCTCAAAACACCTCCTTCCTGAAGCTGAAGCCGAACTGATCACACTTGACTCGCAAGATGCGCGCGAGTTGAGGGGGGCCGCAGTAGAACACTGTCACCTGGGTAACATATAATATAAAATTATGCCACTGATTTCTGCTATAGAATAGGCGTACCTAATTATAAAAAAATCTATGTATATATACGATAATAATATCGTCATTTGAAATATTCCAATTATTTTAGCAGCTGCTTCATCGTTATGACACCCGTCGCACTTGATTGTACCAGACACGGGGACCTTCGACACGTCGTCCAAACTCTATTTAGCATGCTTTCCAAAGAAAATTAAATGCTGAACTGTCTTACCTGTCTAGAGCGAGTTCCTGAAGAATACATAGGTATTACCTATTGATTTAACTATATTTCGCTGGTATTTAATGTCTTGTTAAGTACTGACCTTCCCCTTCCTCTGTTCCTGTAGTTGCTGGAACACCTTGTCCCAGTTAGGGCGACCAGCGTTTGTACGAGTTTTCAAGCCTGTGATCAGGTCTCGTTTCTCCTGTAAAACAGCGACACATGACAATTTAGTAAGTTAAAAGTACGAGTCTAGTTGAATTCGTTGTATAAAATTGACTAGGTACTTTAGGTTCTATACAGGGTCGCATTTGGGTCCTGCAGTCTTGCTCCAATGCAAGGGTAAATAGGATACAAGGGTAGGGGTCACGCGGAGCAACTTTCATTATGGAGGCAACCAAGATTTTTTTGCGATTTGTTGGTTGTCTTCATAGTGAAAGTTGCTCAGCGTGATCGTCCCTAATAGGTACTCTGTTCACTTTTGCTCCACGACCCAGATGCCACACTGTATAACTAGAACAGCTTCTGTGTAGCGAAGACAACTAGTTACCACAAGCTGATTGAAGATTTTAAGCTGTGGGAAATTACCATTCAAACAATTTTTGCACCTCTATTGACGACATTTTATAATTCTCAATATACCTTCTCGTGCAGCAAGTCCAGAGCCAGTTGCAGCCC